>VBVR01003592.1:0-17048 GCA_011638315.1 Tetramorium parvispinum
TATATATACATATATAAATAAGTAATATATAACTATTATTCTTTTATGTATATATATTTTTTTTGAGTGTTAAAGATATTGATAAATATCAAGGTTCAGTTAAAAAAATATTGCTTTTCATGTATCTTTGCATTTTAATGATTTTTGTTCGTAATTATTGAAAATATGGAAATTGAAAAATTGGAAAGTGTGTCGATCATACTCTCCCTTTCGTAGCCACTTTACTCGCGCATCAACGAAGACATCTTTGACGAAGTGGACGCTTTCGTTGTCGCTTAGACGTTGCGTAACATCTACCTACGAACCCGGTTCTAGTTCTCTTTCTCTCTCTCTCTTTCTTTCTCTCTATTTCTCTTCCTCTCTTAATAGAAGAAGCAGCAGCGGGGAATTTCGGGTAAATGGGTCGTCAGAGCAACACGCGTTCGTTTCGCGGAAACCGGATACACTTCGACAGGCGACCGTTTGGATGCCGCGATTTGTAAGGAATGAGAAAATACGAGTCGATCGTTCGCGTGATCGCGGCAGCAGGGAGAAGGAAATCGCCGAAAAAGGAAGCTTGTTCGCGACGTTCGTCGTTGGCATTACGAGGCAATGATGAGATCGCATTATGATATGACTTTAGTACAATGTAACTGTACATTTTGAAATCATAAAAAGAAACACTTAATTCTAAACGATTGCAAATTTAAATAATTCATGAATTATATTTCAAAAAAGAAAAGAAACAGATTTGTGTGTGAGTGTTTAAGAATTTTCTTTTTTTCTCGCATTTTTTAGGTTTTCAAAATTTTCACAAACTTATTTTAAAATTATTTTTTTGCACATATATTATAGATATACTTTCGATTTCGTTCCAAGTGCGTGGTAAAATAAAAAAATAACTTTTTTTGAAGATGTAAATCGACGATCCATTTGAAGAGAACTTTTGAGGGCCGGAAGCGAGTACATCGTGTCACTTTCCAAATACTTTTTACTGTCGACTTGGTCTCTCTGCCGTGGGATTGGCGACGTTTCTTTCCATGGCCGGCATGGAAGATGGAAATGAATGGGGATATATAGCATTGTACAACTAGCTGTGTGCATGCGTATGTGTAAATGTGTATGTGTATAAGTGTGGAAGTCGCCGTGTGAAACGGAGACTGTCGAATCGAGAACAGTTTTGTCGCTTGTGTAACAAAGAAATTGGAGGAATAAGTTAATGATTAAACAGAATAATTTCATTTATACATAATATGTATAACACCAATAAATAATTAATCGATAATTAAAATTAATGAAGAATGAAAAATTGCGATAATTGCAAGTTTAAGCATTCAAAATATCTAAGTTAATTTAATTTTTATTTCGTAAAAAATATAATCTAGCTGCTTACATCTTCATTTATTTTTCGTAATCATTTTGCAAGCGGTAAACGGTATAGACAGTACAGTAAAATAGATAGTTTCTACCTCTTTTTCATTCGGAGTAAAGCATAGGTATAAAAACAAGTAAATTAGACGTCAAAGGTCGCGAGGAAAGAACGACCATTCTAGTTTCCAGGAAAATAAGCCTTTTTCCACATGATAAAGTCGCTTGTGCACGTGTTAACTCGCAGATAGACGCTGACGCGAGGAGATCGGATGGTGCGGCGGGGGAAAGGACGAAACGGGGTGTCTGTGCTCTCCGTGGTGAAGGCAATCGTCGCGACTGACTTGGCAGCGTTCACGATCCGTGACGCTCCGTGACTCCGGGATCTAGGCCGATTGTATAATGCGAACGTTTCACTAAAATCGTTAAATAACAGCCTACTTCGGCGATTCGCCTAAGCCCAGAGAGCAGGACTGGTCGACCGTCGCGCATCGATCGCGACTACGTTCCTCGCGCTTAGTCATCGGTCATCGGGTCTCCGCTCTCCCGTCCTCACCCCGATCGTCAGATAATCGATTTTCGCTTTTGGTACGTCCGCTCACGATCCTCTGGGCCTCGACCTCCGACGATTCCTTGCGAGCGCAGCGCGAAAGGAGCGATCTTCGGCCTGCATTGCAATTGACGTTTTTACAATAATCCTCATGTAATATTATACTCTACGGCAATATTTATTATAATGAGAAAAATTTTTAAGTAATATGTTCAACAAGTTGATTAATTAGATTAATTAAGAATGTTAATATATTGTCATATAGTTTTATATTTCATATCAATTATCATGCTTTTTAATCAAAGTCATTTCAATTAGTCTTCTGTGAACAAATCACTTTATCTTCGCATATTTCTTTTCAATTTATTCCATGTTAAATTGAAGGACGACTTCCAGCGATTTTATTTTGACGTAATGAGGTAAAAGTACGTTGTTACAATTCAGTATTATGACAGGGTGGTAAAGGGGTGACCTTTCAAGGCGATTGTTAATAAAAATCACGAGTAATAATGGATTTTTTTTTTATTCAGAATGCATTATCCGTGTATGGCTGAGTCACATAGTTAACGCGATTTATGTCAGGATAACAGAAATGTAGAGTGCGATAGGGTAATTAACATATCGTGCCCTTCGACGTCGTCTAAATAAAATAATCTTATATCATACCATAAAATTGAAACTATGTTAACGGTACTTGCAATCATTGATAATAATAGTTAATTATTCTTAGACGTTAACTTAAATATTAATTTATTAAAAAATGAATATATACCAATAAAATAAATTGGTGACAGTTGTTTCGTTGAGATGTATCATATTCCACATATAAGATTTATTATCTTCATAATTTTTCCAATGATTAATATCGCTTTACCGTAAGAAATCAAGGCTGTTAAGGAGAACCATTAGATGAATTAACTGAAAGTTAAGGAAAATCAATCTATCAGTTTTAAAACATATTTTACTCATAATCTATTTCGATTCTCGAAAATTACATTGTCTCTGAAATGACTGATTCGCTAAGCGATAGACGAAATAGTAAATCGAGCTCCAGAGGCGGCATGTCGGCACATTGAGCAATTCCGCAATCACGTTTATTGCCGAGCGCTCAAACGCGAGAGTCCGTGCGATCCCGGTCAATATTCATGTTAATCACGGCGAAGTGCACTCAATTAAACATTATCCCTCTCCGCGAAAGGCGGCGAGCGGCGCGGCGAGTGGATACGCTCGTAAACTTGTAGCGGTTTGAAATATCAATGCGTACAAATTAAAATGCGTGTTATTTGTAGCTAAGCTGAATTGTGCCTGATTACCATCCTCATATACATAATCCGGTTATTTTAATTATTCCACGTTCAAAGTACCAGCAATAAAGAGTAGTTAAAAACTCGTGTCTTTTGGAGAAAGCATGACTTTGCGTAGCGATAAAGCGAATTAACTGAGCTTATCGTTGTGAAGGTCTTTAATTTGTAAAAAAAATATAAAATATATAACTCCGTTATATCTTCATAATAGAAACTAAACATTAGTACATGTACAATAGAAAAAAATATTTAACGTAAATTATAACCAAAGTTTATTTTGCAAAGTAATTGAACTAAAATTGCGTTAATCTCCTAAAGTTTGCAATTATATTTAACACTCATTTGACTTTCGATATCAATTATCTTCATAACTACGTTTCGGATTAAAATTATCTCCGGAAACGTCATACTTGCAAAGGTTTTGAACGTCATTGACCTCTCGTGCGATGCAGATCGAACAGGAAAGTGTTAGATTGAGCGGTCAAGCGATCGCTTCGTCGACGACATCGTTAATCATCCCGACGTCGTCCGATAATGACGCAGCGAGAGGAAACGACGGAGTAAAGAGAGATTGCGATTACGCAGACGTAGTTACAACGGTAGGAACGCAGTAGTTATTACTCGGAAGTAAACCGCACGCTGTCCAGGAAATGAATCAGGATACCGTGACCGTCTTCCTTTCGCGCAGGGGTACTCTGCCAATTCACAGACCACAGAATGAATCAACGATAATCACCCACGCCCGGCTTTCCCGGGGGACGAGATCTGCGCGCAGATTTTCGCAGGATGTGACGGATCTCTATTTATAATCGTCGACCGCGACATATCCTGTCCGCGCGAAGTCACATAGACTTATTTCGCAGATTTTCCCAGTATCTTCGTGGAAGTCTTTGTTGTATCGTTCAACGACATTGACAATTTTATATATTCATCTGTCGATGCCGGCAACGCGGATAAATAAGCCATTAACTTTGCATTGCGAGTCGATAAACTTTATTGATTGTATGAAATATTATTAGAGATGCGACTATAAATAGATTTAAATCTAGAATGCATATGTTTCCTAATCTAATAAAATTTTTCTGATATTGACTAAGTTGCGCGTGGTTATAGGCTTAACAAAAATTTTACAACAAACATGTCACAAATTTTACAAACTCTTAACAGATCAAGATTTTTGATAATTTTCAAGAAAATATACGATTATATATTTTTTAGTTGAATTTTTATTACTTTTTTATATTTTATTATTAGATGTCGTTTATATTCATTAATTAAAAAAAATTATTGATGAAGTACAATTTAGGTAACTGGCATGTACAACTTTTCCCTGTAAGAAAATCTTCGTTATAGATGGATTTTCAAAAACTTTTATAAAAAATTGATGTCTATTGCAATGTCAGGAAACGTCAGGAAATATGTTAGATTAATCTTTCCGGAAAAGATATTGACGCGTCGGAAACTACGACCGCACTTCCTCGGCGTTGCATGAATTCTGGCAGGAATCTGACAGGAAGCAGTTTACGCAACGTTTTGCAACGGGACGAGCAAACGGGCGGAGGGGGGAGGGGGGGCAAAGGGAGAGGAACAAAATTCCTACATTTCCGATTACTTTGGCTAACAATCGGAAAAAAAAGGAAAGAAGAGGAAAACGAAGTAAGTAGGGAATGTTACGCAATGTGGCCGTCGAGAGTACGGTCGTGCGGCCGCAATCGCTCCTAAACTCCTAAGCGCTTCGCTTGACGGCGCGGCGCGAGGTTTGAAAGTAAGTGCCCCCATCGAGACAATGCCTCGCGAAAATGGGGCAGAATAATTAAGTCGTTATATAACCGGAGTTCGTGAGCCGGCGGAGTGTCGCGGAATGGTGCAGCACAGCGTCGGTAAATAGGGTGCATGACGACTCGTCGCATCATTACCCCTTCCTGGGAAAGATGGCGAACGATAGACGATGTTACATGCCGTCGATCTTTTCCGCAGGGATGACTGATCCGCACAGTCATTTGGGCTTATCAAACCCACGGACCTGAGCTCAATATACTGCGGATAATCACACATATTTACACATTATATACAATGCACATATTTTTATTAGTGACAATACAATAAACATCTGAAAATAAAAGCAAGATACACGAAACTTAATTTAAGAATAATAAGAAAAATGAAGACAATATGTGTTTGATGGAGCAAAAGCTAAAGCTTATAATTGTTTACTCATATTTCTTGATTAAAAAATCGGTCTTCTTCCTAAATCGGTGCTAATAGAATAAATGCATCACGTCGGTCTTAAGCCAGAAGACACTCGATCTTCTTTAAATTTTTGGTAATTAGGAATCTCAATATAATCTACAACACAGTTTATATAAATTTATTGTTAATTAATCTAACACGCCTATATTTTGTATTATACAATATCACAATGACACAATTAAAACAAAACTATTTGAAAACGCGTTAATAAGAAGGAAAATAAAAAACCAGAACTGGAATTACCTGATCGATATCAATGATTTAATTTTGCTTACATAATTTTGCTAACAACAAAAATTGATTTTTATTGTAATAGATAAATCGTCACCAAAGTTATGTAAATACAAAATTATTTATATATCGGTTTTTTAAGAAACACTAATTCCTCGTTCGTACTTTTCTTTTTGTAATATCTTATAATTTTTATTTCATAATGTATTTAAACCTGGTACAAAATAAAACGTATTAAATGTCTTGAAATAATGTCCCGAAATGTTACAAATCAGGACGTAAGATATCTTAAAAAATATCTTAAAGATGTATTTTTGACAATTTCATAAAACATCTCAAGATATCAAAACGTTTTAAGACATCTTTTAAATATCCTATAAAAACACCTTAATGTTCTTTGGTTAACACTTTGAGTAATACCTCAAAGTGTTAATCAAAGTGATTAATACCTTTGATAAAGAATTAAGCAATTATTTTACTTATTCTTTCACTCGAAAGCAAATAGTAGATTAACTGATTATTCGGATTTTGGTATATGTTTGTATAAGCCTTGTTGACTTCTAAACGTAAGCTTCGCCTTGGTGACATCATTCTTATCGTTTGTATAATACAAACGACCTTTGCCGGCATATGTGCGTACGTTTTGCACATTATTATTACAGCACCGTTAATGTAACCGGTTCCACAGCGCGATTATATTCGATTTATCCGGCATGTGGCTTCTGAAATATGTTCTCTCGTTTCTAGAGGAGATATCCGATAGATAGATAGATAGTTGAGATCTGCACACACCGGATCTCGATATCTACAATCTCGCGAATCGCTCGATCGCGTTCTCCCTATCTCTCTTTTCCCCGTTCCCGCAAATGTTCAATGTCATGCGATCGATCGAACATCGATATCTGGAGCAATAACTTGATAGAGTTTCATTACTCGCTTTAGGACGAGAATCCGACAGCTCTGCTGCAACGATTTAATTAATTAGAACCTAATTCGCATAATCATTTGAATTTAGCGAATTCACGGACGTGAGCTCAATATATTTACACATTGTATATATGTATTTATACATCACATACACATTTTAAAGAAAAGCAAAATACAATCTAATTAAAAGTAATAAGAAATATGAAACTGGATTTATATGCTCGATGTAGATAGAACAGGAAATGTAGATAAAATAGCAAAAGTTTCACTTTTTAGTTATATCCTTTAATTAAAAAAAAGTCAAAACTTGCAACAAATATTAATTGCTGTAATGTTAACAAAAATTACACAAAGTAATTTATAAAACTATTTGAACTGCACTTATGTTAGTTACTTTACAAGTACTTTTTTTCTATATAACTTTTTATTTCTTTAGATATTTATTTATTTCATTCTTTATTTTTTTTATATCAGTTATCAAGCCAATTTCCCAAAGTTTTCGAAGATTTTTCGATCTTTGTTATTCATGAAGCGCAGAAATGGGTCATTTCATATTCGGTGGAAATACATAACTAATCGCGCAATCACCTTTTCCTTTTTTCCTATATTCCCGCGACAAAACAACGAATTCCTTTAGCTCTCGCGGGTCCGGCGCGGTAGTGCCCAATACATCCACCTCGATAGCCGTTCGAGCCAAACCAGCTGAGAAACCTATTACGCCACTGTCTGTTTACACTGGAAGTCGACTATACGCACGACCACGAAATGTTTTTCCACTTCGGCCGAGAATGCAAAGAGAGACTCGCTCGTACCCGCGGCGCGGCGGTCGGTCGGCCTTTGGGGAGAAATTGCCGAAGAAACCACGGGTTGCGGTCGATCCTCGATCTACGGCGTAATTGTGCGATTGGAGTTTTTGTGAAATGCAGACAGTTCTGACATTTTATTCAATTTTTTCTAATCTTGTAAATTGTGAATTTGGCGGTATGAATTTTTTAGTCAATAATAATTTTTAATCAATAATGATTTAATAAATTAACCTTCTTTTATCGATATATCGGTATTTTCGAAATGTTTTTGTAAAAAAATCCTATATCATTTTATGATAATCATAGATTTATTAAAAATTAATGCTTTAATTTTTTGTCAGACAATGCCATACAGATTTATCGAACTTTGGGTAATCAGGAAAGGCGAGATATAAACATGTACGTTTAAAACATGTACATGAATGAATATAAAACTCAATCGTAATCTTTGCTGACTGAAATGGAATATTTCCGAATGAAGAAATGTTATCAAAATAACGGCTAACACACGAAAAGACTGATTGTGAGAAGCGTTAGCAATGAAAGGCGCGTGTGTGATGTTATAACATAGATTCGCAAATAAGGAAATAAGCAAAAGAGTCGAGACATCATAAACATTAAATGTGACATGAGTATTAATGCCTCTAGTTTGCTATAATAGTTGGTATTGCATCATTTTCTGCTTGAGCATTCTACCCATGAATATATTAATCTATCATATAAATTTTTCTCTCTTTCCACTTTTTGTCTTTACACAAGAAACACATAACTTATTAAAAAGAATTGCCTTATTTAATCACAAGTTCGAAGAATATTTATAATAATCTACGCAGCTAGACGAGATATTGCGTTTTTAGCGTTAAATATAGCGATTTCAGTTTAAATCGACATTGACACTAATCCATAACATTGTATCTATGATATGCCTAGTTACATATTTTTAATTGAAATAAAATGCTGTACACACAACCGCAAAATGATTAGATTAGACGTGACTCCTACATTAAGCAAATAAAGTGCAACGTCGGGCAATTGCATTTTGGTGGCCAAAGGCGGTGGTAAACCGAGTCACGAAAAACAGGTCAAAGAGTCTCTTGACGTGAATATAGGCGGAGTAGAATTTTGATACGACGCAATCTGTAGGATGATAGGATACGCCGCCGGTCGTGAAGCGGGATCGTATCTCTGGTCGATCGGTCGGTCGGTCGGTCGGTCGGATGGGTGCCGGAGGTGGCATCGTAGTAGTAATAGTAGTAGTACCATGATGGATGGTGCGGCTGTTTGCGAGTCGCCGGTGCCTGCTCGACGGCGGTGCTTGTGCCACTTTCACTTGGTTACATAACCAAGGTACGTTCGTGCGCGCGAGCGAGCGAGAGGAACTGGGTAAATGGGAGAACCACACGATTCTGCGCCGCCTGCACCACCGCATCGTGGTGGAGAGGACGTCGACGGAGTAATAGTATCACGACTTTAGTAGGGATGCTTAAATTTAACAGGGGTACCGATACTTTCACCCGTCCGCCGACGAAAATACCGGAGATATTTCGATACTCTCGACGGATTATTTCCGAAAGTAACACACCGAAGTGTATAGACATCGTTCGTTATAAAGAGAAAACAAGTTTATTCCACGATAAATTAATTAGAATCAATTAATATATGTCTTGAGAATATTTTATGAAGAGAAAGAATATTATAATATTATCGTCTATACAAGATAGTTAATGTAAAACTTATTTATCGAGATGCTATTTCCTTCTGTGTTATTTGAAACGTTCGGAGTAATATAGATAACGCAATGAAGAACGTTTGATGTTATGCTAATCAGCGATTAGTCTTAATCCATATATTTCGGGGTGATAATATCGTGAACTTAGAACGTCTTGGGAATTCGCAAAAGGCTCGCCGGCACGAGTCTGCGTTTCTTACGGCCTCGTCGTGCACCGGCTGCAAAGTCCATCGGTGGCCCACGGCTTTTCTGGGTAATGAATGCGTTGATATATTGGCAATGAGGCGTGAATGGAGGGAGCGGGGAGATTGTCGATTCGATTACGGAGAAATTTTCTTCGAGGTCGGTTTCCCCTTTGGAGTCACGAAGTTTACCTGCTTGTTTATTTGTTGACTTAATCGCAATCTATCGGGCAGCTAAGTCGGTAATTGATGAAGTTTTGAGTTATGAGGAATGAGCAAATTATCAGCTAATTCATTAATTTCATAATAAATGAACCTTATAAATGTATAAACAGTGAATTTTATTAATGTTTGTAACAGAGGCAAAATCATGTAACGTAAACTTGAATGTGAATGATAATATTCAACATGTAAATCTCCGAGCTTTACTTTCCAATATAAAAACTGCGATACTCGTTATGATGTAACGGTATGATGATCAGATAGAGATCACCGCATATTTAGCGTTAAATATATGATGTGTGATGCAGCCTACGTAAAGAAGAGATAGTCCGCATGAAGCGAATTGCATAACTGCTCAAAGGAAATATGGACTTTACTTATTCGAATGGTGGACGTTAGAATCACGTGTATTATCCAGAGCTGGGAGAATTAAACCTACGATGAAATCGCGCCATTCCTTAGTGTAAATTATAATAAACAGCTATCTATTTTTTTTTCTCGAATGCATATATGTGCGTCGCTACGTTCGCTTTTATGGCAATTATGTTCCCGTCAAGATTTATAGTCGTCCTCTCGCGATCTGGCTCTAATAGTGTCTGCGCGAGCAAGGTTTAAGAGTGCCTCCAATCACGATCATTAAAGATTTATGTCCTCTCTTTCCTTTCAACGAAGCCACTGAGCGCTAATAATAATGCACGATTACGCCGCAATTGCATTATTATTGCGTTCGTGCGCTTTTGCTGCGTCCGTATGCGACGTTATACATATCGATCGACTTTTGCATAAGCGAATTAACGGCGGAGAAAAGCGTCTCGGAGTCAACAAATCGAGCATGCACACTGTCGGATTTCAGACAGCATCATAATGCAAAGTAACTACATAATTGACGATAACTTAAGCGCGGTCTTTCATTTGAGATGCGACCGTGCATATAGTGTTCTTCGCTCGAAGTTGAGTATTCAAATGCATTGCGTATTTAACTTCTTTCACTTTGAATCGTGTCGACAGCAAATGTCTAAAAGTCATCACAAAATTACAATCACAGTTCTTATAAATAATTGTCAATTTTCTCTATAAGTAATATTCAGGTAATTGAGAGAATAAAATAAAAATTCAATAAATAACCATCAAATTACGAAGAATAATCGTCGGATTTTTACTTTTCTTTTTTTTACATCAGACTGTTACATGATCGTTTTCGATGCGGTCCGATGTAAAGAGCGAGGGTAATCATTACCAATTTTACGAAGGTATTGCATATAAATAAAGATAAGCGAGTAAAAATTCCACAGACTGCGGGAGTTTAATCCACGCGTTGCTCGAGGGTTGCTTTCCTCCGGGTCATCATCTTTCCCGACGTGCGTAAACACGCGCGGCGCGGCGCGGCGCGGCGCGGAGCAACAGGTGGGAGCGTAGTCTGCGGAAGGCGCGGGTCCACGCAGTCGAGGACGATCCGTCCTCCGCACCTCGGAGGGAAGCGCCTTCCACGAATGCAGGCGCGCGGACAGCTGCGGCGCGGTGATCGCGCGGAGCGGATCCTTTCCAACAACCCCTCCAGAAGAGCGACAAGAGAGGCAGGCGAGGTGGATGCGATGACCCAAATACGAACCAGTGAAAGTGGCACACTGGTCAGGCATGGCCTGCGCCGCCACCGTCGTGTTCACCCACACACGCGTGTACACGCGTACGCGGGCGCCTTCCTCGCCACCGCCACCGCCGTCGCCGCGCCGCGCCGCGCCGCTACGTGCCTACGTACACGCACGCGAGTTACATGTGTGCATATGTTTTCGTACCCGCGTACCTTAGGCGAGTTAGTTCTCTCCCTGGCTGGCACCGCACGGCGCGGTGCGGTGCGGCGCGGCGCGGCGCGGCGCGACGTTGATGAGGTGAAGGCAAAGTAGGCGCGCAGCTACCGACTGATTACTAATTAGAAATTATGGAAATGCATTGCACGCTCGCTCACGCGTACTCTTCCATTGGCTCGCTCGCTTTTCTTTCGTTTCCCTGTCGAGCGTGATCCTTTACTTCGTCTTTTCGCACCTTCCTTTCCTTTATTCTTTTTTTTTTATTTTATTTTGTTCTTCTTATCTTTTCCTTATATTACTTTTTTCTTTCTTTTTTTTTCTGTCAAATTTTTCTTTGTCACTGTCTTTTCTTTCTTATTCTTTCTTTTTCCACTTTTTTTTAAATAAAAATGTATATATCAAAATATATATCTCACACACCCATAATCTTTTGATATGAATAGGCAATAAATATTACAATGAACAATCTGTGAACTGTTCTGTCCCGTATGCTAATGAAAAAGACATTCTGCGTCACGTTTTTCCTCGTCACTCGGTCGCCGTGCGTGCTAGGTTTCTTTTCATTTCCAACGTTTGCAGCATACGCAGCTTCATTTTCATGCGTGTAGCTTCAGGCAGCTTTGGATCTCGATGTCGATTGACTTGTTGCAAGGGTTTCACTTACTGACAGCGACTTAATTGAAAATACTTGAATGGTATCCCTTGATCGATTCTCGAAATGTCTCTAGGCGATCACGTAAAATTAGCGTGTGAACGACAATTTCGGCTCCTGGATTTGTTGTCGCCGTTGCTAAGTTTTTTTACAAGCTTCTAACTCTGTGCGTGCGTGCGTGCGTGCATGTGCGCATGTATGTGTGTAGACAAATTGTTTCCTCAATCTCTCACACAGATGTAAATGTAAAAAAACTTTCCGCAAAAAATTCTGAACTTTCTGTAATGATTTATATGATTTATGTGAACGTACTTATTCACTTCTTGTTAGCAATATTGCTCACAAGTCTAGCATTAATTTTTAGCATTTCTCTTAATATTGGTAATATTATATTATAAAATATTATACTCAACTCTCTCCAACTTATGGAAATTTTCATTCGTTTTACGGAAGCAGAATTCGAAGAATAGTCTCAATTTCTTCCATTAGTTCCACGATTATCAATTCACATTTTTTTCTTTTTTATTCAATGTGATATCACATTTATTATAACAAAAATTTCCTCGTTCGACAGTCTTGAAAGGCTAATATAAGTATTATTATACTTTTGAAAAATAGTACTACTTCTCTTTACGTCTGTGTCCAAAACTGTTTTCATAATTATTTACAATTTTTATATGATATTATTTAAAGATATTTTTTTATTCAAACTTATAAGAATATTATTCAACGTTCTTTATCGTATAATTCGGTGATCAAACGGTTTCTAGCGAAAAGAAAATAATTAATAGCAATAGAAACATTATCTCATTATTTCTGCATACTTATTCTATGAAAGTCCGCAAAATCTGTGACTCACAATAGGAAGATCTAAATGTAAGAAATTTCTAATAAGACCTGGCAAAAGCGTTTTATAAGAATGTCGATTACAATAATCATAATGTAGATGGCCAAATCAAAGCATAGGACTTCTCGATTAATCGAGCCCTTATTTTATAATTCAAAATTTCAATTCTTCTTGTATCTCAATTTTTCAATTAGAACTTTGATAAATTTAAAATTCTTTTTAAGTTAATAAAAGAATCAGTTATTGAAGTTATAATCGAGAAGTATCGAAGCGTTAATTAATATAAAAAGCTAGCAAATATTACTTTATATACATATTTTAATTTTTCCATCAACAATTGTCTTTTTATTTGTATGTTCGCGTTTTAAGAAGTTGATCATCAATCAAAAGCGTTTTTGAAGCATTGTCATCGTATAATAATTTCGGAGATACGACCCACTTTAGTTACGCTGTCCGTCTGATCATCATCGATCCATCCGATTCGTCCATGATCGTGGACTCATGATTCACGAAATCCGCGCTTGTGCTGGCAGCCGGAACTTACCGGACGCTTTTGTGCCTGGCCGGGACGATCAAGGACGAGAAAGTGAATTATAGCTGGCTCATTTACTCTCTCGCGCACTCGCCGATCGGTTGATGAAAGGGCTAACGCGCGGCTCTCTCGTTGTGTGTTCGGCCTGTTTTAAAAACTAGTCATTCAGGCTCTGCACGACCGGCCATTGTCGTTTGGAGAGATCGTATCGCGTCGTAATCGACGCTCGCCACAGAAACGACGTAAAGATCGTTAGAAATTTTTTTATAATGCCAACGCACAGTAAAGTCTCTTATTCTATTCAGTTATTCACTTACACATTTCTTTTTGTAATTTATCTAGGAATCATCAAGGGAAATAATATTTACAGCAATATAATGAATTAAACCTTAAACAGAAGGATAATTTTGAAAAATTTCTAAATTGAGATTATTAAGAAATACTGAATGTTGTATAATTTTAATGTATATATAATTTTTATCAAACAAATTTAGCATTTTCGTATATTAATATTATACATATACAATATTACCTAACTCTTATCGGCTAAAATTACACATGTTTAAAAGCAGTAACACAAGCATTTAATTGAATTAAATTAAGTTTAGAATGTAGCATTAAAAATAGCATTAAATTAAGTAATAAACGTTATTAATAAAGGTAATATGCAATTAAAATAATATTTCTCTAACAAATAATTCTAGATTTCACTTAACATAAGAAAAATGATGTTTATCTCTTTCTTTTTATTTCGCTTTTTCCGACTTTTTATCGACTCTATTTCGCTACTACTCTTACGCAAGTGTTCTCATTTTCTGCTTCTTGCATTTCTCGACGAATAGATACGCATTCAAAACGCGCCATTGAATAAATGTTCACGGTATCGCTTTTGCTGTCACAGACTTGAAGTGACTTTTTCGTAATCTATATATCAATTAGAAAAAAAGTACGTGACCAGAATTTTCTCGATGTTCGGGAAAGCTCCATTGTGTGTGCGTCACGGCGCATATACAAAAAGAACACGCGACAGAAGTCGCCGTCTTTTCTTTTTTTTCGCTTGGCGCAATATCGTCCCCGCTACCCGGAGAGCGTCCATATCTGTAAAGTTTCATCCCGATAAAACGTTACAACCCCCTCGGTCGCGACGGGACCAATGGGATCCCCGATCCGATGGCGCAGAATCCGCGAAATCCATCCCCCGGCACCCGGCTAATCCCGATTGGCGAAGCCCGATCCAATCGTCTCTCATCCGTTATTGATCCCGACGGAGGAATTGTTGAATTGTTTTTTTATTGAACCGAGTTGTAAAGTGCTTTACGACCGGCGTAAAACGGCCGGCCGTGTTGTACGATGGCCGTGGTGAATTATTAAAATTGCCCGGGACGCCTCGATGCGTCCGCGAATTAATGGACGCGATTCTTCGTGGCGATCGACTAAGATCGGCTCGAATTACTGCGTCTTCGGATATTGTTATTTCTACTCGGTTGCTGTTGCAAAAAATTCTATCTCCGAATTGTTATACTTCGCTCTTACATGACGATTCAAGTCGGATGATTAACTAAATTATTTTGTCTTCGTAATTGTTCGAACAAAGATATCTTTCGAAAAGTATCTCATTGTAAAATATAGAAAGTTATGAATACATAGACTATTGTTTCAATTTCAATGCATGCAATTTTTTGAAATATAATGTTATAAAATTATGTTATTTAATACTATATTTTGAAAATATCCTCAAAGAAAAAAATTGTTCTAAAATGAACTTTTAATCCGTGTTCAGAATTTTATTAATAATTTTATATGTCATATAATTTGATACATGTTTATATATTTTAATATATGTATGCTTTTTATATCGCGTTGAATAAAATTAATATTACATATTAAGATCAGATTTTGACGAGCTAGAATTTAGATAAAAATTCAAGATAGTATTCCACTTACAATTTTATATGTTATCTAGTATAAAAAATATTTGTCGGTTTAAAATACATAGATATACATATAGAAAATACGTATTAAAATATATTTTATAATGTTATAGATCTTTTAAATTTTCGGCACGAATTTTACAACGAAAGGGAGCCAATAAATAATAAAGTAATAATAATAATTTTGTTGCACTGTAATACAAGACGATATAACTTCTTTCTAAGAGGGAAGAGTTATGTTTGCGTACAATAATGGCTGCCATTGTAACGAAATGGATTTACGAGGCGAAAGTAGAAGGTGCGGGAAGCGGGTTTCTCCCTTGGAATAACAGTTTATGGAAAAATTAGCGGCACTTTACTATGCAAACATACATCGAACTCGCCGCGTGAAAGCGCGAGGTTCCCCACGACATATAATGTCGGTGCACAAAAAAATCTCTGCAAACAGTCCCATAGCTAATATAGAAAGAAACGTTTTCACTTTAACAGCTGCGAAACGCACATGCACATTCACGCGCTTGAACAAACACTTTACCTTCTTTTCGAACGAAATTGTTACTTGAGAATTGTATCTTTTTTTAATCCGAATAAGTGACGCTTTGGGAAAGTTTTAAGTAATTAACAAATAGCAGATTTTACAACAAAGTGAGAAATGAAATAAAAGAAAAATTTAAATGTAAAGGGAATACGCGTATTTCGTTTTTCCTTAATGTAAAAAAATTGCATCTTTTTAATTACATTAATATATAACAACCCTCACTTATCTTTTCGCAAAAAATATCGCATCTAATAAATTCTCCAAGCAATTCTTTCAAGAGATTGTTTACGAGATTAGATTTATGCATAACTCAGACGTAGATTTCCCGGAGCAGTCTAACATCCCCGACGCTTCCAATCCCGGGGACACGCGGGGGTGCATAAAAGTTTCTATTTTCTCTCACGTCCACCCTTACGTGTCGCAAGCGTAACGCGTCCAATCGTCAATAGTGCGTTCTCGTATAAACGCTACTGTGACAAATCAAAATATATCTCGTCGACGGTGCCCGCGAAGATGTGCCGTGGGGTCCGCGATTATCATCTAATAGATTCTTTCGGATACGCGAGCACGCGCACCATTCCGGTTACGCGGATGATTTATACAACGGGGGCGACCCCGACCCCCTTCGATGATTTAGGGCACGACGTAGTCCGGGCAAGCGTAATTCCACGAGCGATTTGCTTGATCGAATTGCCGCGTCGCGGTAAACGTATCGTGTGCGTATCGATTCGATTGATTAAAAGCCCTAGACCCGATTGGAAGTCATGCACGCACGACGGGGTTCGTTGTTCTCTCTCTTTCTCTCTCTCTCTCTCTCTCTCTCTCTCCGTCAAATTTATTATTCTACCACTCCGAACGCGAGACCCCCCCGTCGAGAAACGACAGTAATTTCATTCATATACGATCGGAATGATTTCGGGGGTCCGGGAAGTCATTAGGTGTAATGATACAAGTAAGGGTAGATGCGACGCATCTTTACATGTATCGTACACTGAGAGAAAAATATAGTTACTTTTGGACCAATCATAATTTTATATAATATTTCTAACACGAAATATGATTAATTTAACTATATGCATAATTATTGTTGGAAATATTATAAAATAGTGGTTGAGTCCAAAAGTAACTATATTTTTCTCTCACAAGTAAACCTACCCTTGTCTGTCTCGCCGATTTTAATGAAACTCAGTATATT
>VBVR01003593.1:0-17070 GCA_011638315.1 Tetramorium parvispinum
ATTTAATAATATCATAATAATTATATAAAATGTATATAAAAGAATCGTATATTTTTGCAAACTTTGAGCACATATTTATTTTAATAATTAATAAGTAAATGTACGTTCTTATAAAGTACTTGTGATCTCAAAAGCTGGTTTGTGATTGTATACGTGAAATGCGTATAAAACATGGTGCTTTATGCTGTCTGCAAATTCACCTTCCAGCCAGGAGAGTTAAATTCCCATTAAATTATGTGTGCACAGCTACTTTAGCTACTTAGACTCCTTGTTGGACAATGCGAGGATGAATTTCTCCGTTAATGTGGAAGTTACAAAGTGATTTCGGTTTTCAGCGGTAATTATGATTAGATATGATAATTCAAAGTGAAGCGCGCGAGCCGGCAATTTTCTGTGAATTTAGAGTCAAACAAATAATCGCTCGCGGTAGCGCTTGGTGGAATTAACTTAACCAGGGAAAGAGAAACGGAATACCTATATACATGACGATCCGCCACGAAGGACGCTCCTTACAAGTACAAAGCGGTAAGGCGAAAAAGAGTTTTCGCTTTAAGTGGAGATCGCAATATAACACCGACTTACGCTTTTCCCGTGGGCAGATAAGCCAGAATAGAGGTGGGAATTGGGAAACGATGTGACGCGACGGCGCTCTCTCTCTCTCTCTCTCTCACACGACTACTTCTCGACTGTTCTCGAGTTGCGCTACGGGTTTGCACGCCATGTGCCCGAAGGGATAGGTGACATGACTTCTTAGACTTTTGTGCAGAAATCCGTGCAATCGTGTTACACGTAGCGGATTTTACGGATCGCTAACGCGCATCTTTAGTTTCTTGCATTTTTGCTCTTTGTACAGTACTTTGTGCAAAAACTAATAATATATAACAATAAAATGTCCTTGTCGAATATTTTTCCGACTTTTCTCGAACACTGACACAATGAATCTTCCGTACTGCTTTGTTTCCACTTTGCATCTTTATTACTTGCATCACAAGAATTTGATATTGCCGTTTGATAGCAAAAACAGCAGAATCTAAAAATTTGGCTGAATAATACCTCTCGTTTCACTACTGATGCATGAAATTTCAATTTGCATTTCTGATCGGTTGATTTACTGTACTCGTTAATATTTAACAATATGAACTCTTTTTACTATATTTTGTTCTAGATCGCGAGTGCTCACATCAATCTCACGTATCACTCATGGGACTTAGACGTGAAGAGCATATTTCGTTACATCAACGTTTTCATCGGCAGGTGTCAGGATATGATCGAGATTTGTCAAGCAATGATTGATTTTGCAAGGTTCAAATACAGCATATAAGCAACGATAAAAATACACACGCTATCTTGACTTTTTATCTTTATTTTCATTTCCTATTCATAAACAACGTTTTTATGTTGACTGCTGTGCACAGAGAATAATTTTACTATCTCTTTTAACGGAACTCTGTTCTTTAAAATACTGCTATTAATTTAATTTATTGCTTAAATATATACATACCATATATTGAAAATAAGTGTTATGTTTATTACGTAGTTATATAATAATACATAGTTATGTATTAGTTTTCTGTACAAAACCTTGTTAGATTATCGCAGAGAGAATTAGATTTCACTCAAACAAGTATTAATTATTCATAATAATCGTACCTGCAAATAACAATATTTTTAACGCAGATTGGATGAGACCACTCAGATTTTAAGTCCTAAATTCAGTGGTACAAATGGCGAAGAGCACGAGAGAGTGTGTCAAAAGATTGAAAGACTTGTTTATGACTCTTTGAACAAAATCGAAGTGAATTCACACAAGATTTTTGACGTACACGAATCTACGTGGCACGATGATATGATCATATTTCGTACCGAAATGAGGGACTTGGAGATAATGATCGAAAACTTGATAGCCATAGTCTTCATGAACGTTAATAATATTCAAGAAGGGGTCGAGAATTTGCGGAGCTTCTACAATTATTTAAATCGCAAGAATTTGAAATTGCTGTTTGATAGCAAAAATAGCAGCGTAAGAAGAAATCAATGATTTATAAACACAAGTTGCTTTTAAGAAATAATCAATTGTGCATTTATGACATTTATCCTATTTTAAAAGAAACATGATTAAAAATATTAGATTTAAATTTGCTCTTGGAAGAAATAGCGATATAAATAATTTATTTTTACTTAATTATTAATTTTTACTTAATTTATAAGTAAGTAATTTTTCTTAATCTTGAAGAACATGAAATCATCAAATCTTTTTAAATTATTGAGATGAATTATGCCTTAAATCATTGAAACAATAAGTAACATTCGAAATCAACAATTTTCAAGGTGTGGCAGATTCTATCCGACGATATCCAACGGACAAAGCAGGAGGTGCTGAACGAGAGGGAAGAATATTCGTCGATCACACCATATTACGTCGGTAGAGCGTTGAATCTTCGTCTGAAAGGTGACCGCCTGCTATTGACGCGAAAGATGCTGGAGAAGGCCGAGTGGATGCCCTATTGCAGCATGAGCGAGGAGATCTATCATCAGGAAGACATTGTGATCAGATCCATCGAGGACTCCATGAAGAACCTATACGTAAAATGGTTGCACGACGTCGGTGATAATCCGCGCGCGCGACTTGATCGCTACCTGATGCGGCGAAGCGACAGTAAACCCGGCCTGCTCGAGTGTAACATCGACCCTAATATCCTGAATCTCTGCCGCGAGTGTTTCTATTGGATCAGCTTGAAATTCAACATACCCGTGCACATTCAACTGGTACATGACAAGCGGGACACGTTACACTTTATCTACGAAAGTGTCCTCGCTGTCACGCAGGCGTATAACAACATCATCGAAGGTTTATTTGTTTCCAATAATCGCTTCTCAAATGTTTATACAAAGTAAATTGTAAAAAAAAGATATTAGCAAAAATCCTTTATAAAATTAAAGACTACTAAAGAATAATAATAGCGATATTTTAATCACATTAGACACGTAAACAATTCTATAACAAATTTAATAATGTAAAAATAAGTAAATAGTATTTTTCAATTATTTTTAAACAGTTGCTTTAACAAAATTTAATACATTGTTGAAATATTATTTAAATACATTGATGTTCAGCGTATAACTTGAAGAACTATCTTTATCGTTTCTAATAGAATTTTTTTTAAAGAATTCACCAAACCGAGATTTATTAAAAAATGTAACATTTTATTAATTTATGCAAACTATTTTATATAACATTGCATTTTACAATTTATATCCGAATCTGCGTGTACAATGAATATACAACAGCTAAATTTATTTTTCCTAAGCTATGATGAAAAAGTCCCCCCGGTTAAAATGTGAGTGCTTATGCAAATATCATGATGACACAATTCAAACAGCGTATATACCCGTAATGCGCGCGATGAAAGCGACATTCTCCGTATTTGCAGTCACACGCGATGGTAGCGAAATATTCTTGCAACGTAGCGAAACTTCTATTTTTCAGCATTGTCGCTGACAGAACGTGCGCTGTTTCACGAATTAATTCGGCAGCTCGACCGGAAGATCAATCCCGGCTTAACCAAGCTGACGTGGAACACGGATTACGTGGACTCGTACATTGAGAATTGTTTCAACGAAACGGCCAATGTACGCTTAGAATCTCTTACCTCGTCCATGTGTGAAGTTCATATGAATTCATGCAATATGCACGGTAATCTCGCGATAAAATTTAATTTTCGACTGTCTAAGAGACGCCTCGCTCGCTATCCATCTGCATTTGAACAATTAATTACGGTAGTCCTGTGTGATGCAAAAACGAAATAATCACCATGTCGATTCGCGTATTAAAAAAGGCAAGGCTTTCAAGGCATTACTTTTAAGTTAAAGCATTAAGCTGTTTGTGATATTATCTGCATTCCTTTCAAAATTAATATTTTCCTCTTCTTTATCTTTGCTTTTACAACTTCAGAATTGATGAAAACTAAAAGAGATCGCGATCTTTTATTAATATAATTTTACAATATGTGAATTGAATGGCACACATAAAGATATAAAATTATTTGTCTCTTTAGTTTCAGGACTTTATCGATACTTATAAGAACTTGAACTCTGAGATCGTAAGAATCTGCGAGAGCATCTGCGATGCTCCGATGATCAAGATAAGTGTTAATTACACCTACACGTTGTCTATATTGGAAAAGGAACTTTTGCACGTAAGGTAGAATTTCCATTTCGCATTGTGCTGTCGCAAATCTAGGCACGTGACTGAAACTTAACGCTTGGCGAGCGAGCATCGGTCGAACTTTCTCACTTTCCAGAGACCAGGCGTTCCAAGTTATGACTCGAAGACTCGATCTGGTATTTCTGTACGTCATAGAGATTTACGAGGGCTTCAGGAATGTAATACAAGAGGTAGATATAGATTCCTCAGGGCAACTATGAAACATGATCAGATATGTCAACTTTTTATGACTTGAGATAAAAATGCAATTTTTCTTTTAATATTGTATATCAATGACCGCTGCTTGTTTTATTATTTTATTCATATTTATTATCTTTGTGTTATTTATCTATTTATTTATTAAATATCTATCTTTGTGTATACATATTTGATATTACGTGTTCTAAGAATAAATTTCTTACTAAATCATCTTTAAAAATTTACGGCAGATTGTGCAATTTTTTAATATTCTTTGTAAACTCCCCAGCAAGTGCTGCAAGGCACGCTTGCTGGTTTGCGGCGAATTTCTGACGAGTTGTGTCAGAATTTTTCCTGTGAAGTCTACGCAAACGTAAAAATGACCGAATAACTTCGACGAAAGAATATCCGCGTAGAAAACAGTGTTTGTTGCGCGCCCTCGGGCTACACAAAGCAATTCTTGTGTAACTAAAGTTGGAGAAGTAAAGAGCGTACTTATGACAGATTCGTGTTATGATATGTCGCTCCGTAACGTGACTGCCATCATGTGCACGTACCTTCTCGATTAATTCAAAAAGTTTTAAAGAGTTACAACCTTGATAGACGGGCGTTCTCTGCAACAACATATTTGATCTACCATTTTTTAAAGAAATTTTTCAATAAACTAATTAAAATAATATCATTAGATACAAACTATCTGAAACAAATCAATAAAGGATAATCGATGCATGGTAGTATATTGTGCATTTTCAATAAGCATCGTACCTAATATATAAATTGAAAATTGCTAACTCTGTGTAAAAAATTATAAGGAAAGTTTAAATTTTAACGCTTGA
The DNA here is from genome assembly GCA_011638315.1 of Tetramorium parvispinum. Taxonomy (NCBI): domain Eukaryota; kingdom Metazoa; phylum Arthropoda; class Insecta; order Hymenoptera; family Formicidae; genus Tetramorium; species Tetramorium parvispinum. The sequence goes on from VBVR01003593.1 coordinate 5,239, forward strand.
AAAACAATCCGTCATATATTTAAAATATGCCAGTCACTTTTTAATGTTTAATATTTTTAATTAATTTCAGCGCATTTAAGATGAGCATATATTAAATTTTCTTTCAATACGTCTGTGTGTTCATTCATTTTAGTTTATTTCATATAAAAACTAAATTTTTTGTATACAAAAAGCATTAATTTCTATGTATATCCGCTTGATAGATTGGCATATTTAATTTCATTATTATTTCTTTCTTTTCAGAGCCGCACAGAATGGAAAAATTATTTAATAAGAATCGATACGGTAATTGAGGAAGCCATCAGATTATGTTTAAAGAATTCTTTGACCATCATGTTTGAAGCCCTTCATGGCGCTGACACGACAGGACCTTCACCTCTATTATTAATGCAAGCGGATATTATCGATAACAAAGTATGTTCATAACTATGCATAACATGTACAGCATGTGCAACAGTATTATGTACATTGTTTAATCATAAAGTTCTCGTGCGTCAAAAGTGATAGTAATAATTTTACATTTTTTAATCTGACGGTGACAAAAGTTTTTCAACCAATTTTGTGAATATTTATTATAAAGAAAAATACAGAAAAAAAACGTGAATCTAAACTGTAAATAGTTTATCGATTTATCTAGATAAACTTTACGCCAAATCTTTTGGAGATAGCTACAGTGATAGCAAGCATTTTGGATATTTTGCTGGAGCCCTTGAAAAATATCTCGAGGCTAGTTAAGAAGTTTAAAATGCTTTCAGATAAGGATTTCTCCTTTTCAAAGTTGTACAAGGAGGACAAAGAATTGATTGAACTCCAACAGAAAATCAATAATGGTCGTATCATAAAACTTTCTATCATCTTCTTACATAGATTCTATTCTCAATTGCTTTATAATTATCATTTAATATAATTACAATTAAATAGAAAAAAAGGCCATTTTCGGTCTGACCTGGATTTTTGTATACTTATTTCCAACTCAATAAACTGCGCGGTCTTAAAAGCACAGTTCCTGATCAGGATAGTCCACATAAATCCACATAATTAAATTGATAATCAATTTGACGCACATTTATTGAGTTGAAAATAAATGTACACAAATTCACACAGACATATTATTAGACCATTGAGATTCAGCCCGGTTTTTCTCTCTGTTTAATTTTATATATTCTATTTTGATTTTATTGATAATTGTTCATGTATAGTCACAAGTATAGTTAATCGTTTTATCAATTTTAAATAATTTTTTTTAATCAGAAATTTCAATTTAGATAAAATTTTCATTGGAATTTATTTTCCACAGTTAAATGAAAATATCTCGTTACACTATTAATATTCAATTCTAAATCGATATTAACCTATTGATTTTAATTCAATATGACTTTTAACTTTACATTGTATTAGTAGAATGAAAATAATATTAATCTTTCAATTTTGCAGAAGTAAGTTACTGTTTTGTTCAAGTGCAAAATTATATCAAGATTTGGGAACCTTTTAAAGATGTGTGGGAAATAAATAAAGACTTATACATTCAAAGGTAATATTTATATAAAGGGATATAAAGAAAATTATAATACAAAAATAACATATTTAAATGGTCTTTTGCTTGTAACATCTCAAAGAACTTACCTAGAAACTGTTATTTGTACTTAATATTACTTGATTTATGTAAACAACTGTTATAGTTTATAGCTATAAAGTTTAAAGATATTAAAATTTAATTTCTTATACGACATTCCTCATATTTAACTTTCTCTTTTAGAGGAATAACGAATAAAGAGAATATTAATAATTTATTTATCTTTACAACATGATTTTAACTTGTGAAGCATCCATGCAATTAAGTTTTTTTACATAAAACTATTGTTGCTTATTATTTATTTTGTAAATTAGATACGAAAAGCTGAAACCAACGGCAGCATCTTTTGACACGGACATAAGTAAATACCTCGATGTGATGAATAGCATCCAACTACAGGAAACTATGGTGACAGTGCATTTCCTAGATATAAATTTTGATGGATTGAAAGCCACTATCATCGAACATTGTTCAATCTGGGTACAGAAGCTCACCGCACTTTTATTACGCATGACCGATGCAATGGTCGACCACGTTTATCATTACATCGCTGAAAATTCCACAAAGTTAGTTGTCCGCATGGATTGTTATTCAAAGCGAAAAGAAATTGCGTTCAGGATTGAAAAAAATATGCGATATGGAAAGAGGATTGCGGAAAAAAATATTTTATATCTCAGAGATTTTTTTATTCATATATCTTTAGGTAATAGTTTTTATTTGCGACATGATAAAGAAAATTTGAAATATATTAAATCACGTAAAGGTATTTCTGTAGACAATTATTTGAGAAAACTATGTAAATTATTAATGAAATTTATATTTAAATATTTGGATGAAACTAAATTTAAAGAGAAAAAATGCACACAAATTTATTCCGCCTTTCAATGCAAAAGTATTAACTGCAGTTTGCACATTATTTCTACGCTCATTACGATGCTGGAATTTTTTTCCTAGAGTGTCCGCGTGATCATCTATTCCACTCTATTGCATAATTGAATCTTTCAGTTATATTCGTTTTCAATTCTCGATCGATACTATTAATGTAAATTTCCTCAAACCGAGCGGAACATTGGAGAGGCGTTGCTCGCGAGGCGTTACTCCCATAAATCCTGTCGCAGGGCCTTTTTGAATTTCGAACTGAATCGTACGTGAATTCATTCGTTTGCAGAATAACGAAGGAACCGGCGGATCTCATCAGCATGCAATCCGCGCTGCAATTGTTCGAGAGGCTCACCGCCGAGATTCCGAAAGAGGAGGAAGAGTTTCCCAAGATCCAGGAGCAGCACCAAACTTTGGGTAAACCTCTAAATGTTTCTCCGTGCTAAATAAGGAGGTCGATGCGCCATAAAATCGCCGGAGTTTAAGATCCATGTATTATTGCTCAAGAACCTGCAACACGGTCTATGAAGTTTTGTGAACGCATTAGCTGCCTGGCTAGAGACATGGATTTTAACTTCAAATTTAATCACGAATCCTGAAGGATCATTGATTTATTACATTCATGTAATTATGCATAATTTCTCAGTATATGATGTAAAAACGCCTATTTTATTATTTCTAGAAAAATATGAGGTGCCGCTGACTTATGACTTCAAGAGAAAATTAAAAGACATCGACCGCTCCTGGACAGCTTACTTGGAGTTATTTGCGACGTGCAAAGTTACTTTGCTTGAAAAAAAGGTACGATATTCCCTTGGTATAAAAGAAAACTTCTAGAAACTTTATAATAAAAAATTGAGTCGCGTCGGCGTCGGTGTCAACGCTGACTAAAAAAAAAAAGGAAAATGAGATGTCAATTAATACTTTCAATTTTTGACGTTACTTTACCGCGACCTTACTTCATTAGAAATTCTTACATAATTTGAAAAATTAGTTGTGTAATAAAAACATCCGAATATTTGTAAAATTGGAGTTAATAACAGAAAGCGGAAAAGAGGATGTAAAAGTTTCTTGCTATTTTATTTATTGTTATTTAAGAAACGGTTACAATTCAACGTTTAATATATTGTAATATATGTTTACACATAAAAAATAGTCAGAGACTGAAAATCTCAGATTTTACGTACATATATACACGTAGCTGGTTTTGTCCACTGGACATAAGCATCTCCTAAATCTTTCCATTTTCTTAGAGGGTTTCTTATTTTTCATGAGAGGGAGTTACTAGCTTGCTGTCTAACCCTCGTCATGAAGGAACAAAGATCTGTTTTATTCAGATTACGAATTTAAAATCCATACGTAGAAAGAGGAATTGAGATTTTCTACATATAAATATTCATATAATAATTTAAATTGTCATTTTAACTATTAATATCGTTTCAATATTATTGTAGGAAGAATTTAAACATATATTGCTGGCCGATTCTACAATGTATGAAGAAGATGTATCCTCCTTGGTGAATAGATTTAATGATACCGGACCGTTCACATCTGACTGGAATGCAAAAGGTAAATTGGTTAACACGCTCTCATCCGATGTGTAAATTCGCGTTTATTGCGAGATAAAGTAGAGTCGCTGCATAAATCAACTCATATCTTTCTGAGCGTTGTCCCCTCGAAACAACGTATATCTTGCGTTAGGAACATCTTGCAATCTGTAATGGATTTGCATGACAATGAATGGCGTGAAACAATATTTTAAATTTTAACATTACATAAAAATCTCTAATTTATCAATTAAATAAGAAGTAAATTAAAAAAAGGGTTTAAAAATGTATAGGATACTAGATCAAAATATAAAAAAAAAATGTTACAATTTATTTGTCATAATGAGTTGAACGCTTCAAGAAGGTACGCACTAATAGTGACAATTTGCAATATTATCTGTACGTGAAAATAAAAAAAACATTAGCAGAGAAATTTCAACGGCTGCCTTTACAATTGCAGATTGCAAGCGTGCTATTTATTCATAGCACGTTTTTTGCACTGCGTCCAACTGTTTGAAATGCGTTTGTCGATTTAGGATCGGTTTTTTTCACGTGAACTTTGCTTCTATAAACACACGAGCAACTATTATGGTAATCCTGTGTATGCTTGAGCACACAGCGTTAAGTGAACTAATGCACTAACTTGATCGCGAAAAAATGAATTGAATTTATCTAAGCGTATTGTTCACAACTAGAACATTAATTTATTTCTATAATAGGTATCTTACTATTATTATTACGTTGTTGTTACAGACGCTTTGAATTGGCTAGCCAACTTGAAGAAGGAAATCTATTCTTTGAAAGAGAAGGAAAGCTTGTTAAAATCACAACTAACGGTTTTTGGCATAAATTACCCGGATTCGCGAGAACTCGCGCAACTCGATAAAGTAAATGTCGCTTGTGTATACCGTCTTCGCTTGCGCTTTCGCGTGCTTATTCGACTTCTCGACGCTTTTCTATTTGCGAAGGATGTAGCGGTGATCGAATTGGTGTGGCAATTGACGGACGAATGGAACGATGCCTGGGAACGCTACAAAACCGGAAATTTCTGGACGATAGAATTGGAAGAGATGGACACAACCGCTAATCTGTTCCATCGGAAACTCACGAAGTTCAGCAAGGAGCTCAGAGAAAGGAATTGGGATATCGTCGAACATACCAGGTGCGACCTAGTTGTAATCCAATTTCGAACGCGCGGTAAATATGTGCCGTTCCCGTGCATTTTTCACGAGGCGCAAAGTAGTGTTTGCCAGCCATCCTTTAGCAGGATGTCAATTTATCGCGAAAACTAGAAACCGGTTGGGCCGCGTATAAACTGCGCCCGTACGATGGATAGCCATTTTTCAAAATGACAGCAAGATGAGAGAGATCGTGCGCAGGGACGTAATCGACAGTAATTGTTGATGATTGGCTGCAACATCGAATATCGAGCGTTGTAGCGAATGGACCATTTTGCTAGCTATTTTTTTGTGGCACATGGCGAGGAATCTAAAAAAAAGTTCCCTCGATTTGGTACGGTACATGCCGTATGTACCGCCAATTAAACAACGCCAATGAAAACAATTACGCGTTTTTGTCCGCCTCTTTTTTTTTCGTTCATAAGCGGTAACGCATATTTGTACCAATGCAGTACCTCGCTAGAAATAACGCAAAGGACAGAATATATATGCTTAATCCCATGTGTTACACAGCAGCGCTTATTAACCTTTGCACCGCTAAAGCGTACGGCTTACGTGAACTGTCGAGCATACTTGTACCACTCCTTTCGACGATACTTTCTGAAACTAACGAAGTGCACGTTTTGTAAATGGCTGCGTAATTTCCAACAGCTAAAATTCAACTTATTTTACTAAACAAAGAAAAATGAGAAGAAAAAAATCCGTTGTTCAGTGTGTATACAGAAGAAAAAGTATTCTTCATGTATAAAGGAAGATTCACAGACTATCCTTATAAGTTTTAAACATTAAGAAAGTTTATTTTTATTTTTTTAAATTTATATTTCAGTTTTTAATACAAACTTTTAGCAGCGTAACATCTTTAATCAATATAAATAAAACTGATATTAATAGATAACGTCAATATACGGCAATTAGATCATGTTTTTTTAAATTATGACGAATCTTTTCTTTATGTTTTTACTTCTAAAATCTTTTAAAATAATATATATATATGTACATAAATAGTAATATATGTATATAAATAGTAAATATAATTATTCTCTTTACATAATTAAAACTGAAGAGTATAGTATTACAACGAATGTTGAAAGAGGAGTTAACGTAGGTACGCAGGAGCTGTACAAGTCGAAACATTAATTTTCTTAATTATTGTATATTATTTAAATACATTCTATAACACGAATGTTTGTTGGTTCTTCTACCTCTTTGTATTCGTTTTGATATTTTATCATCAAAGCTTTCATTATTTTTACTTATTTTATTTTGTAATATTACATCATGTTCAGATCAAGGATCGAGCAATTTCAGCACACATTATCGCTAATATCGGTGCTGAAGAATCCGGTGATGAAACCAAGACATTGGAAACAAGTCAAAGATACGATCGCTCAAGACTTCGACGAGATGTCGGAGGACTTTACCCTAGACGCTATTATTAGAATGCAAATGCATAAGTTCGCGGAGCAGATTAACGAAATCTCTAACGCGGCCACGATGGAGTTCGCCATTGAAGTTGTAAGTCATCGCTAGTGACAACAAGAATCGTTATATTTATCTTAAGGCAGTATTTCGCCAAACGATCATACGAATTTAATACGACGAACATTTCAGGGACTTCAAAATATTAAGGATACTTGGGAAATGATGCCGATTACGATGATCCCGTACAAAGAAAAAGGAATATACAAATTGAAAGCAATAAGTGACGTAATGCAGGCTTTGGAGAATCATCAGCTGCAACTTTTGTCCATGAAGTCAACGAGGTGCATTACACTTGCTAAACCAATTGTCGCGTTTACATATCTAATGATGCTAAATAAGTCGGGTGTATTGGATTTTCCCAGGTACGTGGAACCATTTTCCCAGGAAGTCGAGTACTGGGAGCGGACACTGTCGACGATCGGCGAAGTTTTGGAAATGGTGCTGGCGGTACAGAGAAACTACATGTATCTCGACAATATATTCACCGCCGAGGACATCAGGAAACAACTCCCGAAGGAGACAGACGATTTTGACAAAGTGACAAGCGAGTTGGCTGAGCATACGTCAAGGATGGCTTCCCACGGTTTGGCGTTGCCAGCCACTCATATTCCACGTATGTGTCATCAAAGAGATGAATTTCAAAGAAGAAACTTGTTAATTATAATATACGAAATTTATCTAATTGAATTTTTTAAAAGAACTCTTACGGATTGTGTTTTTTTTCGCGTACGTACAAATAAATATTTAATGAGTGTAGCACAGTAATTCTTCAAAGAGAACAATTTTCGTTAAATACAAGAATATTTACCCAGTTTAATTATACATGTGCAGTAAAAGTTTCAAACAATCATTATCCAGCCGTAACATAATTCTGGTATCTACAAAAGAATATAAACTCAATGTATATTATTAAAATCTTTGCAGCATATTTTTCATAATTAGTGTACATACTTGAATTAACGTTAAAATTCTCATTATCTCATTATTTCCTATTATAATTTATTTATATTTTACGTGTAGCTCCCTTTAATTTAAAAAATCAGTTAAATTATGCATAGTTAATTTATCAAATATTTACAAAATAATAAATAAATAAATTCTTCCATTTCATAAAACAAGAGATGAGAATTTTTTGTGGTATTATAAATGTTCTCCAACTATTTAAATTTTAATGCAATATTTTTATAAAAAGATGCTTATGCTAAATACATTTGTGAAGTATAACTTATAAAAAAAGATTACTAAAAATCACGCATTTCATATTTTCCGTGCACGATCATTCTGAGTATTGAACTAGAGTTAAAATTAAGCTCGAGCCTGGATATTAATGTAAATGGATACGTACAAACCGTCTGTCCGTTTCCGGCTAAAAAAAAGACGAGAGAGAAAACTACAGCAAAAGAGGAGAAAAGATCGAGCGGCGAGCCGACGCGTACGCATACTGTAAAATAATGTAAATCTATTCTATTGAAAGCATTTGCATTTTTTCTCCGCTCCCCATCGCGGCGATCCTGTTAGCTGGCTTGCTGGAAGTCCTGAACAAACTCAACGACAAGTTGGAGGCGTTGCAACTGGCACTCGAGCAGTATCTGGAAACGAAAAGACGCATATTTCCAAGATTTTACTTCATCTCGAATGAAGATATAGTGGAGATTCTGGCCCATTCTAGACGACCGGATCTCATACAGTCACACCTCAAGAAGCTGTTCGCGAACATCAAGTCCTTGAAGCTCGGCAAGGTATTTGATCGCCGCCTGTCCTCCTGCTCTCATTTTCTCTCTGTATAAACGCTCTGTATAAAGCCCCCAAAAACGTTGACACTGCAACTTTACTGTTTTCAGTCGCTGACTGGGAAATACGTAGCTGACGGCATGCGCTCAAACGATGAGGAGTACATCGAGTTTATCGAGCCGGTTCTCTTGGACGGTCAAGTCGAGCATTGGTTGTGCGATATCGGTGAGTTGCTCCATTTCCTTAGAAAATGAATAACAATGTTATATTACATGTCATTAAGTATTTCAATGCGGAACAAAATGCAAAATATGAAAAACGACTTGCAATCATCTCGGCATAATCTTAAAATCCGATTATCTTCTGTGATACATAGTAGTTACTATTCCGTGAGTTTAGCTATTATCTCCATAAATCCTATTTCCAACTATCTCATCGAAATCTGCACGCGTGAACACGCGCCCGCGCGCCCGCCGAAGAAATACACACGCGAGAAATTTACATGATTGTAAATTGCCTTTTGCAAAATCGAAAATTTCGTGGCGTTTCCGCCACTTGAAAAATGGAAGCGACAAACTTCTTTTGTATGCACGTCGTGGAAAACTAGGAGAAAGATCAGCGACGTGTGAACGCGGACTCATCAAATATTTACAGTATCCTGCGGTACGCTCAGCGTGAGCACCGAGTGGCATTTACAACGGTGTACATTCGGGTGTTGCGTAAATAAAAGCCAGCGTGGAAAATTGGCCATAATTTATGCCGAATCGCGGGCGTAGCCCTCGTCGCAGGCCATAAATTATTCCGGGGTCGCGGCGCGGCGGCGTGCAACTTCGATTTCTGTTTTGCGGGGGACAAAAATGCGCGAGCGAAACAGAGGGGGGTGTAGTAGGTGACAGGGGGAATTCGCGTGCGTTCGTGAATAAAACGCAGGATTGTGATTGCAGAGACCGCGATGAGAGTGACCCTGCGCGAAGCGTTGAGGCAGTGTCGGACAGCGCTGCGAAAAATGCTCGCGAAACGCGACAGGTGGGTGAAAGAATGGCCGGGCCAGCCGAGCATTACGTCCACTCAAATCCAATGGACGGGCGACTGCACGCGCACCCTGCTACACTGCAAGTGAGTGCCCGTTGCCGTATGAGAAATTTAGCCGCGTTAGTTATGGAACGTGAGGCGGACAGGACCGTTGGAGCTGACTCGAGCTTGAAGCTGAACCCGAGCCGAAGGCACGACGCGCCGCTCGCCGGCTCGGAAAGGGTGGAAACGGGATAAACGTGAGGGTGGCTCTGATGGACACCGAGACGAGTTAGAGGGAGCGGGATGGCGAGATGGTGACATATAAGGTCGAGAAAGGGCCTTCCCACGAAGGAGAAGGGACAGGGTGGAAGGATGGCCGAGAGAGGGAGAGAGAGACAGGAGACACGGCAACTCTAATAAGAGAAATTTTGCATATTCTACGTCTCGTCGTGCGATCCGGCGACGGCACCTCGGGCAGCGCTCTTCCCTCCCTCATTTGCATATACTAGCCGTACCGCGAATAATTTAACCCATACCTACGACCGTATCCCTACCCACCGAATAAAATCCCTCTCGTCCCGGGGTCCCCCTACGTAACGTTCATGTTACGCGAGGCCCAACGTACCTTTCCCCTGCACACGGGCGCCTCGGAAAAAGGAAGAGAGCGCCCGAGGAGAGCCGCGCGCGTGGTCGGAAAAATAGGGACGGGCTGGATGCGTCGGACGGGCGCAAAACAATATTGCTAAAAGTGCATCGCAACGCCATGTCTTACTCTTATTTCAGTTGGCACGTAAACTTTACGAGTACATAAAAAACCTTATGTTAATAATTTTGCAGAGAGAAGGCGACAATGCTCTCGCATTACTTTAACAGTATCTTTGCAGATGTTCTACGGATAAAGATAGTCTTTCTTAAAGTTTTCTAGAGACTAGAGACTCTTAAAAAGACGAACGGATAAGTTATAGATAAGAGTAGGACGCGCCTTCGAAATTGTCCGTAGCTATGTATTTCATCATTCAATTAATTTGGTTTGATTTACGCATTCAAGGATGATAGACTCGAAGAAGCCATTACGAAAGCTGAGAAAGAGGCAGAATCATGCATTAGACAAGTATTCGGAAGCTATACGAAGCGATCTAAGTAGGCTGGACAGACTGAAGATCAAGGCTATCATCGTTATCGAGATACACGCGAGAGATGTCATCGAAAAGATGTACAAAATGAGTGAGTCGAATCCGATTTGTATGCTCTTCATCTCGATCATTCTTTTTATCTTCATTCAATATTCGTTCGCCACGCGTTTGTTTTGCCAACGTGTACTCAATATATACGCGGATGTATCCAACAAATTACGGACTTTATAGGACCAGGCGACGCAACCGCATCACGTTCTGGCATTATATCGTTGGCAATATGATGCGCCATAGTGAGGAAACGCCAGCGCGTTCCCTCTCGTAAATTTGTATATCGATAGTATCTCAAAAAAAGATGCTGCGAAAAATATCGCTATGTGACAGTGAGGATTTGTTTTTGCAAAAAATATAAAATCAGTGAAAATATGCTTTGAGAAGTTCTTATTTATCTTCTTAACACATAATAATTCTTTAATTTTTTGCATGTTGATTCTTTCTCGCAAGTTTCGTTAAGATAGGAACAATCGATTTTCAATTTAAACTGACATTCAAATTTTTTTTTTTTAATATTGGCCTGAATGTATTCTCCTACCTCATCTCATAAAATAAATCTTGTAAAATAAATTTAAAAAAGAAGAAATTAGATTTTTATACTTTTAGTAATACATATTAATATTTCGCGAGTTTCGTAACATTTTCTGTACTATTTTACTCTTATACTTTCGTTATTGCATTATTCCAAATGGAAAATAAACGGGAAATCGAGAAAGAACGTAAGCTAATGTTCCAAATTTTTTAGATTGCAAAGACGTAACTGATTTCGAGTGGCTGTCGCAGCTAAGATTTTATTGGGATACGGATATCGACAATTGCATTGTCCGACAGACAAACACTCATTTCGTATATGGATACGAATATTTGGGCAACACCGGAAGACTTGTAATAACTCCGCTGACAGATCGGTATGTTTCTTTAAATATTTTGCTCAATTGCAAAAAGTTAGATATGTGTGTTTCATCATTATTTTAATTACACAGGACCACAAAAAAAATTTTTCGGAAATTAACTGCAACCAGAATAGGAGACTCTTATAGACTTTGGATCGCTGAATCCGTTGCCCGATTTAGCCAATCACGTCAGATTTTTGAGATAACCTAACCTCAAAGTGCGAAAAATGCTATTTTTCAACATTTAGTACAGATTAATTTTGCCAGTAATGAAATTTTTACGTGATTCTTAGGAGCTTAAGAAAGCTGAATCCGAATAGCGTGTTTGCTTGCATATGCGTGCACGCA
>VBVR01003594.1:0-17063 GCA_011638315.1 Tetramorium parvispinum
ACGCATGCGTGGCTCGGTAGTAAAATATCTATCCTGCGAACGAGCCTGCTCGACTCAAGACAACATTAATCAATCGACCTTTTATAATTATTATAAATTTATAAACTACTTATAAAAAGTCAATGGGATCATTATTAATATTAATAATATTTATTTAAATAAGATGTTTAGAAAAAATTATGAAGTATTTTAACAAGTTTTAAGTGAGTTGTGTTATTGACTAACAATGTCACTGACGAACCACCTTAAGAATGCGCAAGCATTACACAGACCAAAGAGGCTCAGAAAATAAAGACCAAAATAGTTATTTCCGACGTAGTTTTCGATGCTGAATCCAAATCTGACCTCAGAATTGCCCTAGTACATCAGGATTCCGAGATATCCTAACTTGAAAGTGCAAAAAACGCTGTTTTCGGGTATCTTCGACGATCCATGAGCTCGCCACAATTTTTTAATCACACACACTCATTTCATTAAAAAGTACTAACATTAAGCTTTCGAATCGATTTTGATTTGTCTCGATTAGATTTTTTTGCTGAGACACAGCTAATAGAATTTTATGCTTTATAAAGTCAATGTGGCAGTCACATACTCCACTTTCATACTTTAAATCACTGAAAAGTCATTGGAACAGCTTGAAAACGTGGGTTTATGAGTAAAACGGTTCAGATTTCAAGTAAACGTTTTCAAGCTGTTCCAATGATTTTTCAGTGATCTAAAGTATGAATGTGCAGGAATATATGACTGTTCATTGGCTTTATAAAGCGTAAAATTCAAGTGAATTTGCTCTCCACAGTGAAGGGGTTAATTAGAAAAACTACATAAAGTGCAAACTTCAATTTGAAAGTAAAAAATTATATAAAATTTGTGTATTTTATCTCAGAACATAATCGTGGAGATAATTTATAGTTTTTTATTTACATTGTAACAATCATTTGGAAATACCAGACAGTGAAAAGGAATCCACGCAATTTTGCTGATATATTTTAACAAAAAATCGCAATATGTGGCTGAGACCCTATAAGAGAGTGAGTGAGCGAGCGAGGAAGCAAAAAAGTGAGAGAGAAAGAGAAATATGAAAGAATGTCTACAGGACATCTGTAGGGACTGTAGAATATTTTATTAGATAAATTCATATAACCAATGTTATATCTACCATATCTTTATACTTTATATTGTTTTTACATTATTATATTACTTAAACATATCCCGGACGCTGTATGGATTTTCATGTATTCTTGAGTTTTATTTTTGGTATTTGAAGCAGTATAAATATTAATTTAATTACTAATTGTTGCGGTAAATGCATAAGTGAACATACGCGTAAATATAATAGTATGTAGTAATGCTTTATATAACTACATTATAAACTTCTTACGTCAAATAAATTGAAATATGGTATGTATTTCCCTTAAAACAGTATCATGTATTTTTTAAACGTAGAAATAATTAAAATCTTTTCTTCAATAAATTTATAGTAAGGAATATTGATGCATTGTCAAAGAAAGTACAAATCAATTGGCAACTTGTGTAAACTTGTACGATCGTGCGTGGGAGGTTGTATATCTGTAACAGTCCCTTTCGGATCACTCATTACGATATTACATGGTCCTTAAGTGTAATTTAACTTGTAGAAGTCAATGAACGTGGGTGACAAATAACATCCTTAGAACACAAATAGCGTAATTTTAATCAATCATAACCTGTGATTATCCGAAAAAGGGATAGGACCGCTCTTCTATAACTCATTTTCCCGTCGGTTTTACCTCTGAAAACCATCAATTTGGCTTCTGTACTCATAAAATATACAAAAGTATTCGAATCGTCTACAGTTTATCTTTTTATAAAGGTAAAGTGCTTATGCAAGCCCATTTGTATTTTTGATTTTATTGAAATTACTGAAAATTCCTGGAACAATGAAACAAAAGATAGGATCGGTTGAAAAATAATGGGAAATATTCAAAAAATTGAACACACTTTTCATACACATATGTATAAGGAGATAACGCGTCATTAATATAAACGATAAAAAGATAATAATTAAGTTAAATAATATAAAAATAAACTATATAAATAATAAATATAGAAATAAATTAATAATAAGTCAATTTAATTTAATAAAATAATGGAAAAAATTATAAAGTACAATCTTCCTGATCAGCATATTGCTTTTGTGTTAATTTCAAGCAAAATAAAAAAAAAGATCTACTTAATATAATAATCTAATTTCAAAAAGAAGATATAAAGATTTATCAAATTGAACAATTCCATTATTGGGGGAAAAACCTTCGAAGGTGAATAGCTTAATATTGTATAGCGGTAAAATGTAAAATCGTATCGATAACGATCACATTCAAGCGATTGAACTACGTTAACGTAATATAGTCCATCGTGCCTTGAACTCAATTCTCTCGTTAATGAGAAAATAATGCTGTCGATCGAATTCTCTCTTGAGCAATTAGTGTCTATCCGAGTTACAGCGCGAAACTAAATGCGATTTTTGTTAAAATAGCGTGTAAAAGCATCACCTCATCGTTCGCCTGTCTGAAACGCTATAACGTCGAGCATTTTACGCGTCGAAGAGAAGGAAGTCTATCGATTCCTTCTTCACGCAACTGCGCGTCGTTATCCTTGGAGGGATATTTATCACTCGCGACGTGCGCTATTTTAATGGAACAAGAAGGAAGGGAAAGGTTTACGGGCTTATAATTCGGTCTCAGCGAGCTTTCAGATTTAATACGATTTAGGAGACCGACCGAGACGTACCCTCCTTGGGACTGTAAATATCCGAACCGCCAAATTTATTATTCGAGTAAATTCGAATACATGCGATTTTTTATTCTGACGCATTTAAAATATATGATAAATCCTCAGGTACATCGAATATTTTTCTGTTGAGTCGAGGATTAAAGAGCTCTCGTAAAAAGCATAATTTATTGGCGGAATGTAAAGATATATGTAAAAGCTCGATCGCATAAACAGAATATCTGACAGATATTACAGAAATATTGCATGTATCCAATTTTAAAATAAATATGATAATATAAACTCCTTCACTGAAAAAAAAAATTCTGGTCAAAAACGAATCAGAAAAATCTTGTAGGATTGATCAAATATAAATATTTAGGTTATTATAATAGGAATTCTAGTTATTATAAGTTATAACGTATTGAGTTCTATTATAATAATCAGAATTTCTATTATAATAATCAGAATATTTGATCAATCCTACAAGAGTGTTTTGATTCGTCCGTTTTTTAATTAGATTTTTTTTCAGTGTTTATTCAATTTTATGTCTAATAAAAATAATAAATAATATTTAAAATAACAATATTTCATTATTCATCAAAATAATATTTTCAAATCTTTTCTGTTATACCGCTCTAAGATTTCTGTTGTCTTTCTTTGATATTTTGCATAATACTATATATATAATAATTATATTACATAATACTATACATATAATAATTATATTAATAGATATTATAAATGAAATATCAACATGGAACGATATAACAAGAAAAGTCCATATTTTCTATAAATTTTTATTGTTAGCAAATATTGTCACTTGTTACATTTAATGGTTCTTTAATTACATATTTTAGAAGAACTCTTGATTTTGTGAATATTATCGAAAGCTGTGCAGAAAGCGATAAATAAAGCTGAATCTGTTTCATTGAATTAAAGTTTTCGATCTGTTTTCTAAATGTGAGCTCGTTACTTCTATTTACATGCCAAGTACATAATATGTGTTAATTCAATTCATATAAATTTTTCATGAAGAATTGAGATTAAAACCTTGGCCGCCTCCTTTCGGAAATTTTAAATTCGCAGAATTTGAAGCAGATAGATGATTAAAGCCAATTGAGCTGTATAATTCGACCTTCTCTGCATATATTTGTGCATCAAGTATTCGTGGCAAAATACTCCCGATGGGTTGCCTTGTATACCACCGAGAGATAACGATCGAATAAGTTCTTGGTCGGATTTGAACTCTTTTAGTTCCTAGAACAGCGCATTTTCTCTATGCCACGGTTGCCATGCATTTTAATTACGTTAATAATAAATTATATTATAACAATTATATTATTATATTATATTATATAAATATTTTAATAATGTTAATAATAAATTATATAAGATTGATGAACTGTTAGTTGTACCGTTCTTAATTTTCATAAATTTACGATTTCCTAATTTCTTTCCAAATTATCCGAGCTGTACAAAAGAAGATCGTCACATCCGTCTTACCTTTATTATATCGTTCACCTTTTTTAACCTGACTGTGCTTTCCAATATAGTTCCAATATGTAATTTTTTCACACGAGCCCTCGATTATTAACGGCTAATTAAACATATTATCGTTCATATTTTCTTCACACTTTATTATATCGCGAAACAAAATTACACTTTACGTATTAATAAAGTGCTTCTATTTGTAATACATTTAAAAAACAGCATAGCGTAAGAAAGTATTTTAAATATCTATCAGTTTTTAATTTTACATCTCTTTTTTGTATACCGCATAATAATAAATATATACTCTATACAAAATGTTTATAATATTTATAATATTGAAAACTACCTTGTGATATTTTTATCTCATAAAAAACTGAAATAATTTTGTTCATCAATTAAAAATTTTATTAAAGTAAAGTGCATTTAAAAATTAAAAACGGACGGAAAAAGTGCCTCTTTTCACTTAAAATTGAATAACTTTGGCAATTTTTTAATATTTTAAAGTAAAAATTTAGATGGATACTCTTGAGATGGTACTTACGAGAAAAATTTATTACAATAGTGCATGTTTCAAAAAAGGTATTTATTTGGAGAATTGAAAGTAATGATTTTGTAAGAAATGAAATATTGGATTTTGCATGTTTTTATGAGTTTAATCTTATTTTTACAAGTATGGAAAATTAAAAAAATGAAATTTTTGATGTTTATAATTGCTAGTTCAATTGTCTACATTTTAATGGGACTTATTAGAGCACAAAGTTCGGTGGGGTATGCCATACCGAATGAGCTTTAAGGGTTAAAGTACGCAATTTGTCAAACATTTTTTTTAACTTTCGGGGAACACATCTATTTTTTTCAATCAAGAAGAACACTCAGGGTCAATTAGATCCTGTCCATATTTTAAGATACCCTAATTTAAAATGCGTTTGTTCGATTATCTTGAAAAATTTTTGATAATATTTTAAATATTTTGAAATAATTGTCTAAATAGTTTATATGTGTCGTTAACATTATGAACGTTGTAAAAATATATTGCAAAAATAACAATTTTACAATAAGTCAAGTTTTTTTGAGATCATAAACTATCACCAGAGGGTCTCAGACTTGCCAGTTTCTAGAGATCCTATAATAAGAGACTGGCCATAAAGCCAATCTGGGCAAAATTCTGTGAAAGAGAAGGATATTCACTATCTCTTTTTTTAACCTAAGGCGCTTTTAACCTCTTCTGACATTCATGTTTACCCATAAAGGTTTATATGATGCTAAAAAGAATTATATACATACAGTAAATGGGTAGGTGTGCAATACCATTTTGCAATAATTCAGTAGCCAAGGAATATATCATGAAAATATTTCCAAAAGATCTCGTACGTCGAGCTTTATGGTTAAAAATATTCCAAATAAAAATTGGGCATTAATAAAGAATTCTCGTCTTTGCGAAGTTAGTAATTTTATGTAACTTTATTATAATAAAATAATAATTTTTCTAAAATGTTTATTGTTTATTTATGTTCGTAAAATATAATGTTTATATTAATAGTAAGGTTAGTGTAATTCGAATATGAGCGGGAGTTGTCCAGATCTAGAGAACCAAACAAAAATGGCTATCTTATGGCCAGTCTCTTATTAAAGGATTTCTACCAGTTTCAAAACGATTTTAAAACTATTTTTAGTCAAAATTTACTACAGGGCCCCATGACCCTGTGTGTTTCCCGAGGGTTAATTGATTATTTATCGATCATTATTAGTTAGAAGCTTATTATTTTTATTTAATTAATCAATAGAATTAAAGAAATTTAATTAATATCATATTTGTTTTAAAATTAAATATATAATTTTTTTGCAATATTGCAAAATATTATTGCAAAAATATTGCACACATTGAATTAAAAAGTTATTAGATTCTTTTAATTATGTGATCGGGCACATAAAATTTTATATGCATTTTTATGAATAATACTTCGTTTTAAAAAACTTTTAATATTGAAAGTAGAAGGAGTAATTCATGTTATTATACAAATAAATTTCGATATCTTCAAATACATCGTATATTTTCAAAATTCGGAATTTCGTATTTTTATTTTTATATAAAAAATATTGTGTTGGTTTTCAATAAAAAATAACCTATGTATCAAATGTTATTGAAAACCTGTATTATTTCGTATGGAAATACATAAAGAATTACTAACAATCAATCTTTCTTGTTTACTGATTTCTATTTCAACTTGGATGGAATCAAGAATGCGAGAGTTTGTTCGCAGTTTTTCTAGATACGCAACTTTGTCGTTCAAAGAAAAGTTATTTGTTATGGAACTTTTATTGAAAATGTCTATAATGTGCGAATATTGATTATAAAAGAAATACATAGAAATATCGCACAATTCTTGTAGAAATATATAATAAATTATAAATGAAATTTACAACATTAACCCACAAAAATCGTAAAGAAACGTTAAGTTAATTTAGAAGATTAATTATTCGATTGGAGTAAATGAATTCTGTTATTTAGCTTTATATTAATATTCTTATTAACTATTAATCTAGGAAATAAATATAGTTATCCAAAGTTAAATCTCTAATTGTAAGATAAAATTTTATATCGCGATATCTAATCATCTCGAGATTTTAAAAGAATGAAATAAACATATTAAAAACATCTTCTTGCAAATTAAAAATTTTTAGTATAGAAAATAGAAAAAATTAATAACATTTTATCATTTTTAACCGATGTCATATTTTTTTATACATGTTAAAAGTCTACGATTGTTTTGATCAATTTAGTTGATGTAGTTTTCTTAACAAGATATGCTTTATTATTATTTTCTGTACATTTCTATTTCAGCATCTCTTAAAAAAAACATGAAATTTTACTGAAATAAAGTTAAACATATACAAGCTAAAATTATAATGTAATCCTAACATTATAATCTTATATCAGCAATTCTTATTGAAAATTTAATTTATTCTTTATATACTACTTGTAGATCAAAAATTACTATTGTTTTCATTTTTTTCCGTAAAAAAACGAATCCACACATACTTATTTTTGGTTTGTTGAATAAAAGAAATGTGACGAACTTAGAGCTGTTTAAAATGAATGAAAAAAAAAACACGCAAGCAATAACACCTGGCAGAGTTTTTATAATACGACACGTGATATATAAACGCGAACATATCAATTATATCGGTTTATCTTGGAAAAATTGCTCAAAAAGCTTTGTTTTTGCCTAAAACCTAAAATATTTGTGGCCTTTGTTTAGCTTTGTGAAAAATTCAAGTTGCAGAAAATCGATTTTCTTTTGCACCACGTTAAGAGATAATTTATTAGCGGTTTCATATTTTTTTCTCTTATTGCACCATTACGCTGTCTATACATCAAACTAATGAGTTATTATTATCTTTTCTCTCTTAGAATTTCTCTTCCTCTTAAGACAATACGCTATCTACATAATTTTCGAGATTACATGTTTTCAATTGAATATAAGACTGTTTTGGATTGTATATTTCTCGTTACATTAATATAAGAAAAAAAGATTGTTGTGATTTGGAAGATATCATAATGTTTCATAAATCATAAAAATTTTATTAAAAAAAAGAGTCCGTTAGATTGTGCTAGTTTAAAACTTCAAATTTTATTGAACAGAAAATAATTTCCAGAAAAGAAAAATTAAAAGTTAAATCCGTATATCAGAAGAATCCTTGTATTTTATTATAACAGATCTTTTTTGTTAAATTTAGAATTAATATTTTCATTAAAAAAAACAAATATTAAGAAGGATCAATAAATTTTTCAATCTTTTCAATCTTTAATACGTTGTATTTTATTATAACAGATCTTTTTTGTTAAATTTAGAATTAATCTTTTCATAAAAAAAACAAATATCAAGAGGGATCAATGAATTTTCCAATCTTTTCAATCTTTAATACTTTGTACTCTTGCTACTAAGCTCCAGATTAAAATTCCGTTGAAGTGTAGCGCGTTTAAAATTAATTTAAAGATACGAATTTTTATTTTATTTTCTTGAAAGTTTAATTCGAAAGTACGTTCTTTTCAATTGAAAATTATTTCGGCATTATGGAAAGAAAAGATTCATTCCCAATTGTTAAACTATATGTATATTACTAAAAAAAATAATGAAAACCATTGGATATTTTGGATAACACAATATGATGAAATTAAAAGACAAAAAATAATTTTCAAAAAACACTCAAAGTTACGGTAATACAAATATTTTGTCGCACTACCATAAACAGTATTCAGATTTATCTTAATTAGTTTATAATCAATAGAAGTGAAAAGAGAAAGGGAGAAGTGCAGAATAGGATACTTTCTGCGTAATGACTGTAATCACTTACTTATTTAATCAATTTGTATTACTGCAATAAATTTTATGTTCTACACAATAGATAAGAATTTGTTACAATCATTTTTATATGTTTTCAATGTCAATTAATAAGATGCATTTATTTTAATCTATTTAAAGAAGTTGTAATTATAGATAATACATTATTTTTCAGCGAACATATTTTACGAGTATATTATACAAGATATACATATTTTACGAACATATTATACGAGATGTTCACTGTTTTCAACAAAAGTACACATTTTTTGAAAAAATTTTCTAACATAATATTCGAAATGTGATATTATAATTATATTGCGCTTTGTCCTTTTATTTCTCAGAAAAGCTATTTAAATTATTAGAAAAATACTATTATTATTTTTTCAGCAAGATATTACTTAAAAAATCTCGACAACTTGCAAACTAACAAAGTTCGACTTTTTCAATTCCCTATCTTCATTTTAAGAAACTTTGTTTGAACAAAAAATTACAATTTCAGCAAGTGTAAATATTTTATCCAATAATACAGGCACACAAAAGAAAAAAATGTCTTGTCCGGCAGACTGGACCACTGTAACTGTATGTTTTTTGGGTCGCTGAATCCGAATCCGGAGTCCAAATTATCCCATCAGGTCAGAGTTTTTCGAAAACTGCAAAAATGGGCTAAAAACACCGAAAAATGCAATTTTCGGGGTATTTCATTCAATGGTAGTCCTGACGATTCAAACTCCCCATATTAAGATACCTTTGTATGTTTATATATTATCCAGAACAGATGCCAACTTCCTAAACCCATGAAGGGCAAACTTACACCTCAAACTTTTTACATCTCTACGCCCCAAACTCACGACGGGCAAATTTAAACCTCAAACTCCCACAACATGACCTCCTAAACTCAGGGCAAACCTCACCTTAAACCTTCACCTAAACCTATAATGGGCGACTCTCAACTGTAAATTTTTATACTTCGAGTTAGTAGATCTACAACGAGTAGGATTGTAAAGAAATCATATCTATTTTCTTCTATAGTAGCGGACTCTTTTATTCTCAAAGGATCTGCGGAGTGGAGTTCCACTTCCATTTCGGGCCTTGTTGAACATGCTCCTGTTTCAATATCAACAATAGTCAGCCATCATGTCCCAGCGCCCCTAGTATCTACGCTCCATCTCTTTGATCCATCGTCTTGGTGGAAACATTCGCCTTGCTCTTCACTGAAGTCTTCTAGATTCTTCGAGAATTCATTTATACGAGAATTCAGGAAATGCAATTTCAAGTTCATCAGGCATTCCAATCTGCCAAAGTTCTTGACCATTTCGGGAACTAATTCTCTGTAGTTTTGACTCTTGTGGTTACCTAAGAAATTTTCAATGACTCTGTGAAAACTAAGCCAGGCAGCCTTCTCAGTATCTGACATTGTCGTGATGAAGGTCTGATCTCGCAACATTTTTCTGTTCTGTGGTCCATCGAAGATACCCTCTTTTAACTTCGCTTTAGAAATTTGTGGAAATTGCTCGCTCGATATTTGAAACACTCACCATCCTTTTCGCTTTAACGAATTGCTTCATGAGGTCAAGTTTGATATAAAGTAGGAGCTTCTTCGGATCAACTAAAGGTTTTGCAATGATGTTTATTTTTCCTTTTTCGAACGATGTCCTTCTTGGCCAATCTTAACATGTATAATGGTGACCACGTCTCTACTGTTCCATAAGCACAAGTGACAAGGCGTCTTTATGAATCTTGATTGCTGTCCTAATATCATCCCGAGAATTTTAAGATCCCCGCAAATCTGCCAATCATGAACTATGTAATTGATTCTTTTCAGAACTAATTTCAGATTGTTATATTCTTCTTTTGAGAGTCACCCATTGTAGGTTTAGGGAGTCAGGAGGTGAAGTTTTAAGGTGGGATTTGCCCGTCCTGGGTTTAGATCATGTTGTGGGAGTTTGAGATTTAAATTTGCCCGTCGTGCGTTTAAGGCGTAGAGATGTAGAAGTTTGAGATGTAAGTTTGCCCTTCGTGGGTTTAGGAGGTTGGCATCTGTTCTGGGTATAAACATACAAAAGTACCCTAATGTAGGGAGTTTGAATCGTCAGGACTATCTTTGAACCCCGAAAATTGCATTTTTTGAGGCTTTCGGAAAACCCTGACCTGAGGGGATAATTTGGACTCCGAATTCAGATCAGCGACTCAAAAAACATACAGTTATGGTGGTCCAATTTGCCGGACAAGACATTTTTTTTCTTTTGTATGCCTGTGTAACCAATCAAAGCATTAACGATCAATTAAAATTTAATTTTTTATTAATATTTGTGTAGAAGGCAATTCATATTTTGCACGAAAGCTCGACTCGAAACTGTGACTAAGTAAGGTTTGTAAACGCGGTAAGACGAATCAGCGCGAAGCACGTTTTGTAAATTCCTTCTCGGCCGAGTTATTGTCGCTATTTCGGAGCATACCTAATTAGTCGTACATGGATCTGCGTGCCCATCGTGCCTTCGCTTTCTTTTTCGGTGTGTCATCTCTGAATTAATAAATTTATATTTAGTTGCAATCTCTCTGCGTTTTCTTCTCTTTACCTTTCACAACAATTTGTATTCAATTAAATGATAATAATGGCAATGACAGATATAATATGTGTGCATGCGTGCATAAAAAGACAATATTAAAAAATAATCCACTCTAATTTAAATCGCAGAATATAATTTTGTATATTACGAAATAGTCAAACTTTTCAATAATATCTCAATTATATAAAAAAGAATTGTTTAAGAAATAAAATTATCTTCTAATAATCTTTATTTCATACAAATTTACTTATCTGTCTGAGAGCCAATTAATTAAATTAATTAATTTTAAAACAAACCATACAAAATTAGTATTTTATACTTATTTCTAGTATTTCATTTATTTTAAGGTTTCACTTTCTCAATTCTACCAGATATTTTTACCCATCTAATATACATATAAATAATGCAAAATACATATATTATATGTATATGCAAATATAAACTTAGAATTGCTACAGTTTTTTTGCTTTGAAGAATATAATATTTTATTTAATATATCTTCTTTTTATGATACATGTAACAATTAATTGCAATTCGTAGGAAGAAAGAGACATCGTTAAATTATTATATTTAAAGAAGTTTGACATATAGGGTGTTCCACAATTGGTGACCAAAATTTTGATGACATATTTTTGAGCAAAAAATGAGACGAAAATTCTAATATGAAAATATCGTGGCTATAATATATATCTTTCAAATGAGAATTTATTTATAATAAACGTTTATAATAAACGAATCAGGTAGTATGACGTTCGCACACTTACTTATCTTAATACATTGCAAAGTATGAAGATAACTTTTGTTTTTGAAGTTGTCTGTGACATTTTACGAGAGAGAATTGATAATTTGTTATATTTGTTATGTGTTACTTGTAATCAATTTGTTGTATCTTTATATATATTTATTATTTTTAATTTTTCGTATTATTTTTACATGATTATAATTATCAACATGTATATATGTTATTTTATGATGTTTCTATTGACTGTAAATATTGTTTTACTTAATGAATCTTCCCAGCTAGTCATTTACTTAGGAATTGTTAGCAATAGGGAAACAATTCTCTGCGGAGTGAGGTGGTGTCAAATCTAGGACCTACTGTGTCCTCAAGTGCGCTCTAATTGCAACCAACAACTGGATATTACATCTTAATATGAAGTTGAATGCAATATCAAAACAGAACTGTCACTAACAGTGAGACAACAGATTGACGCAATAAATCTTTAGCATGATTGTCAATTGTAGACCGATAACAATTTGCGCAAAAAATTCAGCAGATCTACGCATAGAATCTATGACAGATTTGTAATAAACGCAGAGATATATTAACATAAACGATAGCAGACTGCTCACAAACGTGAAGCAGATCTGTCTACAGAAATAATTGCAGATTGGTGACAAATCTGTTGGACTCAGGTATATTTTATATATGTATTATATATGTATATTTTGAAAATATTGTTTTAGAATAAGATATTTTTGCACATCTCATTCTCAAGTTCCAACTCTGATGTCGCTAGAAGTGTAATTTTCAAAACCTATTCACTTTATTAAAAAGTATACTTTAGGCTTACTTATACATATATATTTCCAAGTTTTACTTACGAGAAAGCTTATGGTCTTATGCGACGTCTACCGGCGTAGACAAATGGCGAGTTTCGAATCACGCATAATCATCTACAATGGCACATATCAATAGATTTGCAGTATTTTTGGCGTCAATTTGTCGTCAACATATTCGACATACATGAACGCTATTGATCGCCAATCTGATGTGTCTTATAATCACCTTTGACCACTGTTGCATTTGTACGAGAAATTTGATAACAATTTGCAATAAACAAAGCTACTTTGTTGTTTACCATCAAGCTTTCATCAATGCTCTTGAGACCTGCATGCTGTTCACCATCATTTTGTTAAATAATCTGTTGATCAGTATTGGTGAATTTTTGTTAGAATTGTGTGCGCAATATTTTTAATGTAAAAGTTTGTTTCACATCTGCAGCCTTTTGACAAACAGAATTTGTTGCCAACATTTACCTCTTCGGAAATGGTTATTAGGCTTTGCTCGGTTTCACAAAATAGACTCTATTATTAAACGATACAAATCGGATCCTGCTGTGCAACGTACAAGATCGCTTAGAAGGGAAGGCACACACCCAATAGGATAACCAACATAAGATAGAAATAAATGAAATATAGCCAACCTCTTAATAGTAAAATTTAAACCCGTGAAATTAACTCTCTAACACATACAATGTATTTATTTCCCATATTTAAAAATGACTCAATCATTGATTTCAATATTATTATACTCGTAATTATTTCAATCTCATACGGGATCGGCAAAGATGTAAAAGCATTTTTATTACTGTGCGATGTATCATCTCTGAGTACATGAATTTTAGACCGATTCGGTTACTATACAGAGTGTCCCAGAGCACTATTGCATCCTCTCATGTGGAGGTAGAACGGTTGAGATGAATAAAAAAATTTCATATTATCTTATGATATTCGCAATAATATTAATTGTTAAAATTGGGCGAATGAGGAGCGGCAATGTAATTATGGGCAACAATGTGCTGTCTCGCCTCACCGCATGCCGGCAACCAATGCTTAACACATTCGGCTATGCTATATCTCGAGTGGCTCCATCGCTTCTCTCGTATTATTTTCGCACGTTATCATTCGATTGACTTTAATATTTAACATATCTCGATTATTATTGCGAATTTTGTAAAATAGAAAGAAAAATTGTGAACTTGTTCATCTCAATCAGTTCTATCCACACGAGAGAATACAACGTGCTCTGAGACATCTTGTACATACATTTAAAAAATATTATAGTCTCAATATTTTAGTATTAAAATTTTTATCTTATTTTTTTAATATATTTTAGAAATACGTCATTAACACGTTATTAAATCAATTAAAGTTTTGATCACAACTGTGGGACACTCTGTAAATGATTATTTTACTTTATTGTTACATATTTGTTTTTTATTTATAGATTTATTTTTTATTATAATAAATACATAAAATTAGAAAATTGAATGTAAATATTTCACAATTATCCGTTATTCTACTACTTATGACATTTAAGATGTGTTTTTCAACTAATTGATCAAAACGGTTCGTTTTACACGTTTTGCTCATTTTATTTACTTAGTGAAACGCGTGAAAAGCTGATTCTGTTTACATTTCGACAAAATCCATAATAACCTAAAACACAAACGGAAATGCGATTGGAAACTCGTAATTTTAACTGAAGTCGCAAATACGCTTTACCTTTTGCTATGTAACTACGTATTTACCCGCAAATTGCGAGTTTCCGAACCACGAGTTTCCAATCGCAGTTACAGCTGTCTTTGTTATTATGATTATTATGTATCTTGTTGAAATCGGCTTAATAGAGAAGCTTAATTAAGGAGAAATTTCAATAAAAAGGTTAATTTTAATTTACTTGCTGTTATCCTAATTAAACACAAACATGTTATATAATTAAATTTTAATTTACACTTGAAACAACTTTAGATTATTATTTCTTAAATAGCGGGATTCAATATTATGGCTATTATGGCTATTATGGCTATTATGGCTGACTCAATATTTTCAATCAGAATGAACAATTTTAGTTTAATATTTTATGACTATTTCGTGTTAATGCAAATTGTATTTCCAGTATTGGAGTATTGCAATTAAAGTAGTATTATTATTTTTTGCTGATTCCTTAGTACTAGGTTAGTCTTTTTTTATTTGTTATATTATTGTAAGATTTAAGATCTTATAAGCAGTTATGGATGCCTTACTTCTCTCATCACTGCATTCCTCTTTATGTATTAAGTATATAAATTTTCTTTACACTTAATGCCTTTACATTCGGTGCTTTATAATTCCTTAAAAATAATTTTAAAGTTAAATATTTCCTTTTGCGATTTGCAAATATTGATTTCTACACTTTCAAAGCAACATATACCCAGACAGCACAAAATATTTATAAAACATTTACAAAATGTTTATAATAATTATTGGAACATTTTATAAATATTTCTGAAAATATTTCATAAATATTTTTGTGACCTTAGATTGAACAGATCATAAAAATTTATCATAAATACACTACTAAAAAAAATATAGGGAACACTTTTTGCATGCTAAGAATTTGGGTTATTTTCAAACCGTTGTAATTCGGCGAAAAATCAACGTAGAGACAAAATCCATAAAGCACTTTGAAGCTTGAAACTTCTTCTTTCAAATTCTTTTTGCAGATTTTAATTATCTCTTTTCTTTAGAAAACGGCACAATAATGATTCTTGAACCATCGAAATACAAATTTTTAATGCGAATTTGTTGCGTTACATCTGACGTAGAAAAAATCGTAAAGAATTTCTGTTACCTGCGTCTTGTAGCAAAATCTCTTTTCTCTAATTTGAGTGTTTGCTGATCGCGGTGCTATTTTTCTTGACCGAGTTATTAAGGTTTGAAGACGAAATGGTCACTTTGACTTTGATCGCTGATCTAATCTAAATTGTAGAAAACTAAGAGAACTAGAAAAATAAGAGAATTGATCTGCTTTACCATAGTAAGTGAAAAAATTAAATATACATTTTTCAAGCTTAAAGTTTTAACTTTAACGCAATATCGAAAGTTTTTTAGTTTTTAGCAATTTAGACAATTGCAAGAACGATGGACACATGGAATAAACATGTCTTAGCTGATGAATTTTATTGTTTTTTATTGTGGTATAAATACTTGAACTACACAAACTTTGCTTTAGTGATTTAATTGGATCTTTTTCATGACAATATATTGAGTTAGAGAAGAAACGTAAAGTATGTGATTTTTTACTTGATATGATATTTGAACTTAATTTTTTGTTAAAAAAAAGTAAGAATAAGAAGAAAATAATTACAGCGTTTGAAAGAGCTGACTTTCAGCTTTTTTGCGGAGTCTGTATGTTGATTTATTTACGAGTAATGTAAAGTGAAGGTCAAAGTCGAAATGACCATTTCTTCTTCAAACCTCGATAACTTGATAAAAAAATCGCATCAGCAACCACTCAAATTAAAGGGGAGAGATCCTACTATAAGATGCAGATAACAGAAATTCTTTACGATTTTTTGCACGTCAGATGTAGCGAAGCAAAATCGTGTTAAAATTTTTTATTTTGACGGACCAAGCTTCATCATTCTGTCATTTTGTAAAGGAAGAAGATAATTAGAATCCGTAAAAAAAATTTGATAGAAGAAGGTTCAAGCTTTAAAATGCTTTTTTCATTTTGTACCTACGATAATTTGACACCGAGTTACAGCAGTTTGAAAATAACCTATTTTTTTAGCATGTGAAAAGCGTTTCCTATTTTTTTTAGTAGTATATTTTAGAAATATTTATCATAAATATTTTAGTAAATGTTATATATATTATTTAAATATTTATTAACCCCAATAGCACAGAATCCAAAAGGAATTCTTTTTAAATTCCTGATTTTCGAAAAGTAAATTCTAAGAATGTTCGAAGTATGTTGCATATCGTACATTCTGAGACACGATAAATAAGAAATAGTTATAAAATATTTCTATAAACATTTATTTTTTATTTACTACGAATATTATATAAAAGATTTAGTCCATATTTTAATATGTAGGATCAAGATTTTATTATTCTTTTTATTATTATTTTTATTAGTATTTTATTTTATTAGTTCTTTCCTTTACATACATATAATATGTATAAAATATTTATATCATATTTAAAAAATAAATAGACATAAATATTTATAAATATTTATCATGAATATTGTGTGCTGTCTGGAAAAAAACGGTTCAAAAAGATAGATTATAATTCAATGATTATAACCCATCGAATATTTATTGTGTGTGCGTGTGCGTGTGCGTGTGCGTGTGCGTGTGCG
>VBVR01003595.1:0-17055 GCA_011638315.1 Tetramorium parvispinum
GTAGAGGACTTTTCGACTCGGTTTCGCCCGCTCTACCTGCTCACGAGAGTTGTCGCGCCAATTACAGGACACCCTGTATATATATGTCTTTTTTATGCAATTTGTATACGTGTTGAAGTCTAACGATATTTCTAACAATAGCTTAATTTCCGTGCACAACAATCACATGGAAGACCAAACTGAGAATGAAGCAATTACAATCCAAAAACGGCGGAAACGTTATACTTTAGCGCACGCGATAAATTCTCGACAAATGGCGGCGTTGTAAATTGCGGTTAAATTTAAACGTGTATAAATATTCGACGCGCTTGTAATATCACGTATTTTAGAACGATTGAGCGCGTTCAAGTATAACGGCCGGTAATTCGTACGCTTTATCACGCACACTTTATCGCAGTTCATAAACATGTCTCATACGTGAGAAGAGAAGGGGAGGGGAGAGAGAGAGAGAGAGAGAAAGAGGACTATTTTATCGCGAAGAAATTTCGCGCGTGGTGCACGCAAATGCTATTTTTCATTCATCCTTTTTACATTCGACAGCGACGCGCGCGTGAGATGGTCGCAAGATCTCGTCGGAAACGGCGGTGAAGTACTCCCGACTTTCTGTTTCCTCATCCGAGAGCATACATACATGGTACGCCGTATACCTGCCAAGCAGACAAGGTTGCTATGTAGCGCACGTACTGAAGAGGATACATTACACGGAATATATAAGAGCCGTAATGTTATAAACGAAGTACGAGATTTTGTCTGCTTGCTTTGTCATTTCTCCAAACGTTGAGCCGCAGAAAAGCTCGTAAAGGTAACTGTGATAACGCGATATACGGCAGTTCGAGTAAGTCAAAGCTACAATGAACAGTTGTATTATTAAAATTAATTACTGCTGTTAAAAAAAGAATTTATATATACTAAAATATTTGTGCTATGTACACACCAAATAATAAAGATATAATTTATGTAGGTATGTTTTGTTTTCTCCTGTAGAACGAAAGGTTCTACGTGTACACATTTATTATTGTGGCAACTGATAGATTGCAAAACTATAATGAAAAATATATCAAACGTACATCTTTATTCTATGATAAACAACGATAAATAATAAATAGGAATGTTTTCTCTCTCTCTCTCTCTCTCTCTCTCTCTTTTCTTCTAGAAACACTTTTGTGATAAGAACGCGTTATATTTTTTGTAAGTGCACTTTATTTTGCGTAAACAAGAGTATCGCTTTATCGCGCGTACTAGAAAAATGCATGCCGCTCCATAAAAGTTGTAGAGCGTCGCGCGATGTAAATGTAAATTGCATTCTGCGTACACGGATAAAAATATTTTCGTTTACCGTGCGAGGTGACGTTTACGCTACAAGAAGATATTAGTTTCATTTATTAGCCCTCTTAATGTCATTGTTTATCAAAATTTTCCATTTTTTCTGCATAAATCTGCATATTCAAACTATGGGCATATTGCTAGGAAAATTCGAGGCATTACAACGCTCCTTTACGAATTTGTATTTCGAATCGAGATCATCATCTAGCATGACCGGAACCAACTCGATCAATAGATACGTGTCAGTTCAATGTATGTACATCCCTAGTTATGAAGACGAGTTCGATATGTGTCCCTGATCAATTGGATCACAGTTGGCTGATCAATCTAATAAGCTTATTGTAACATCAGTTCGATTGGAATCTTCATCGCAAATGTCCGATACTGTCGTTAACTCACCTCACGTTTACAGAGTACCTGATGGGCTTTACATTACCTTAAATTCGTCAGTTCTAAGACCTATAACTCGAGATCGCATCACGATGGAAAGATTCCAAAGTTACGACATGAGTTTATCTTACATAATTTAAAAATTACTTCCTATTGTAATCTTATTTTGCTCTTTATTATTATTCATTTGTTCTCTTAATTTTATTACTTCTATCACATTTATTCAGTTAAGAACGAATTAGAACACGTTCATGCGAAATCAACGTAGAGAAAGTCTGATTGGCTTCGGTAATATCTACTGTGGAGGATCAACTATGTGTGTACATGTTTGTGTATATGTTCTACGAATCTATCAAACTGTTTGCGCCCGATGTTGCACGGATTACAGGACTATGAATCTGCTTATCGCGTTTGCTGGAACAGATGAGATTCCAATGTAAAAGTTAAACAGTTTCAATTAGAATTGAAAATTATTTCACGCACTGCTACAGAAGTTATTATCGTGCACTAATTATTAATTAGACGCAATGGACTTTTGTCGTTTATGCATGTGAGAACAATATGTTTTTATTGTATATATATATTGTATAGAGGCCAATTATATAAAAAAAAACAGTGCGAAACTTCTTTCTTACTGCAACCATATCTTTTTCTCGGTTATTAATTAAGATACTAAGGACAAATTAGATTACATTCAATGTGCGGGAAAGAGAGCTTAAGAAGATTAAAGCGGCAAACGCTTCACTCGCTCGACAAGATCAAAAGCCACTCCCAAGTTACTGCAACGGGCGTAAATGGCAGCACGCTTGACGACTCGGCTAAACTAACCCATTACTTCTCTCCCGAGTGCCGGGAAAAGCGCGGAAAATAGGGCCGCGATCGCGGCCACTCGCGCCGGCGATTGATTCCCGCGATATTTCAGGGGGGAAAACTTCCCCGAGCCCCGAGCTCGATCGAGCTTCGGGGCGAAAAATGAAGAAAGTTTCCCTTCCGGGGGAAGGTTCGCGTTCACGTCTTTCGTAACTGCGCCCACGTGCGCGATATACCTACGCCGGACGTGTCGATTTTTCGTCCTTGGCGGAAATCCACGCGGCGCGGCGCGAGCGAACGAGAGAGACGCGCGCGCGTTAAGTGATATAAAGCGTAACAAAGTGGTCGAAAAGCCCACGCGGACACAGCGCGGACAAAAAAAAACAATTCCAACGGCTGTTGACGCGTGATTAGCGCGGCCGGATAACGAGGCAGATTACGTGATATCTTTTGATGAACGGCGAAAAAAAAGCGGAGTCGTGTCGCCATAAAAATACCTCTCCCTTTAATGGAGAAATAAGAAGGGCAAGAATGTACGATCAATTATGGTATAACGAGTTAAAGGCGATATTCTCCGATGATGGCACGAATAGCTTCGGGATATAATTATCAACTAAATAGTCATCTTCTCTCTTCTTATTTCTTGCGCATTATTTGCTTCCTCAGGTGACTTACCTCTTTAAAAGGGCTGAAACTTTTCTTTGTCCATCGAAAGTTTCGAATAAACTCCTTTATCAGATAATATTACAATCTTGTGTAAAGCGGCTAATGAACTCTTACGTGACCCCTTCAGTGTTAGGTGCGTGACAATTAGCTTTTCCCCTTTCTGCCTTGAATACTGTAATATCAAACCTTCATTCATTTTCCTTTTTCTTTCGAGTCATATGAAAATGAACTCTTGCACTACTCGACCGAGTAATCTCGTAACATATCAATGAAATGATGATACAACAATAATGCAAGTGCACAGTGCTAAAAGGGAGACGAAGGGCGTAAATTCGGCCGCGTGATTGCCTACTCGGAAATTCCACTAAGCTGTCAACTGTCAGTTCTACTCGGATATGATGACAATTGACGATGATGATGTTAACCGCGGTCAGTTGCTAATAACTGAAATGTCAGTAAACTGGAAATGAGCCCCGTAATGAGAAGAAAGTCACTGCGACATCTCATCGATACTGTCGTTCGAATTATTGAATACTTTGTAACATATGTACAAAACGGATGTAAATGTATGACTGTCACATGTTACCCTCGAGTTACCAGTTGTTATCGGTAAAACATCAATACTTTCGGATTAGCCGTCAATTCACAAACGTCATCAAATGAGCCAAACATCGAACAGCGAATAGGTGAGATCGAACCAAAAATTTGGAGTTTATTGCATAAAACTCGACGGCGCTTTGACAAACGACTGTAGCGGCAGAAATTGTCACGACAGTTTTGTAACTCAATAGTTTCCCATTTCAGAAATCTCTTCATATGTATCGACAAATTGTCATGTCTCTTCGTTTTGTGCAAAACTTTTACATAGACGGATAAAATCCGATAACGTATCTCCGCGCATGCACGATGATCTTTCTAGAGGACAAAAATTGTAACGTTCGACCGCGAAATCGCCCTCTTTCTCTCTTTCTCGACGACTTAAGTCTACCGATTTCATCGGATAAGAAATTCGACGTGAAGACAAAAGCGTTGTCTTGGGTTTACGACGGGCAAAGTTGGACTTACGACACCGTGAAATAGGTTAGCGGATAATTACACAACGAGAAAAATCGCCGATAAAAGCGAGACGATACATCAAGCGGGTAAGAAGCGGCGTTAAGTAGAAAACACCGTTTCGTACCGCTTGCAAGCGGAATATTAATGTAAGAACGTAATTTACGATGGCGAAAATATAGTCCGGTTTACAACATTAATTTCTTTCGACGTTATTCGATAGCACCGTCTTCATTCGAGCAGTCGCGAATTTCTGCCGTAATAATGGATTAATGTCACGCGAGCAAGTGATCGATCTACTTCCACCAGCGACTGGCAGCAGGCAACTGAAACTTAATGGTCGCATAATCGCGTACATCAGTATTAAGAATAAACTCTTGGAGCCACGCCTGATTTTCGTTGCAAAATCATAATAATAATGAAAGTTCGGACGGAGAGCAGAGGCAGCTAGCTGAAATGTATTTAGCAAAAGCAACATTAATATTAATTAATATCGAACTAATTAATATTAATTAACTTGTGACAATTGCTAATATGCTTTAAGCGAATGAATGAAAAATAATTCTGTACAAAAACTACATTTATAAAACATAAGTTTAATTAAATAATAATTGTGCTTTCATGTAGATTTAAAAATGCATTTTAAAGATTAATAAAAAATTGTAATAAGCTAAACATAATTCAAATGTACAACTGAAATGTTAGTAATTGCACAGTATAATTCCAGAGAAAAATTTGTGTTTTACATTCGCATTGTTTTATTCAAATTTATGAACGGTTTACGCGAAATCACGAACAATGATCTGTTCTATACAGTAACAGTAATAACCACAATTAATGTCAATTGTGCAAAATTAATGCGCACATAGCTTGCACCCTCCCAATTTAACAGAACGCCCTCGGTAATGACCTCGGTAATCGTAATCGACACTGTATATAATTTATTATCAATTAATTAACACCCTACGTAACTTTATGGTCTACTGTACTGATTAAACCGGCACAGATGACATTACCTCACGAAGATCTGACACAGCCGTTCACGACGCTCGAGAGGTTTGTAAAAACACGCGTCGGAAGTCGAGTGTCAATCAGCGCGCGCGCGCGCTGGAAATTACAAAGTTCCGGCAAACTCTTGGCCGTAAGTTTGACGTTCTTAACAAGGTGCACCCCGGCTGACTTGCTGCAGTTTTTCCGAAGGAATTTTACACGGCATCCCGGTACGACGACCGACGACACCCTCGGAAAGGGGAAATGGCGCGGAAACGCGCCCCTATCCGCGCGAAATCGCGCGCAAGAAAGAAAGGCCACGACGGTTTTATTAAATTAAACGTCAGCTCTGCCGACAAGACTTCCCAAGGAGCCGCGTCCTTAGCGACCGGCTCTTTCCGCCCGTCGGGAGTCGTGAAAGTTGACCACGTCCGCCCCGCGTTGTTCCGCACGCGGCTTCCGTCAGCTAAGTTCCCGTTTCATGGTGAAATTAAATTTCCCCTTTCTTTATCGTACGTTTACTTTATAAAAGCTCGCTCAACTTACGATTCATGTGTAACAATTCTTCAAGAGGCGCACTACGCAATTGATTTCTTTAAAAGGGAATTTATAAACATCAATACCAGACCTCGCTTTCAATAAAACAGCTTTTCTTGCGTTTAACAAATCTGTTTCTGAATCTGTTTGTATGCCCCATCTGTAGAAATGCTACATAGTTTTCTCTCGGAGCTAATTCCGACGAATTACAAGTTCAGACAGCGGAAGTGAAATAATCCGTATTAGCTATTTCGTGACACTCTCCCGGCACTCTGAACGCAAATAAAGCACAGCGCCGAGTAAATGCCGACGCGAGAATAGCATAATAGGAAAACTATTTGGCGTAAGTAATCGCGACAAAAAGCACGCGGATTCCTGCAGGGAACGATCCTGGAAAGGACGTTCGGAAGCTCGGGAGCTTCTTGCCGAAGGCCGCCGATACGCGGTGCTTTTTCTCACCGCGAAAGTTTTCGAGTTTCAGAAAGCCTTGAGGAAGGTTCAGGGCGTGGAAGCGTAGGACGAGAGGAAATGTCCGTAATGGAACGCCGGTAGGAAAAGCCAGAACTGGAAAGAGGAAAAGATAGAGAGAAACACGGAGAGGGAACGCGATATAGAAAGACGGATAAGAATAGACGGAGAGAAAGAGAGGGCGGGAGAGAAGAGGGGACAAGGAACTGGTAGGATTTATAGGTGCTGGACTTATTAACTCGACGGCGAAGTTAACATTAATCTTGACTCCAACTCGGTAACTCGCGAACAATCCCAATCGCGAGCGATTGGCGCGACCTTCCCACCCTCGACATCGGCCGGCCCACGCTGCCGCTGTTCATCTTCGTCCGCTCGAAAATCTCGGAGTCACCACGAGGCGAAGACGCAGGGGAGCAGAAAAGGAGAGACTGTCCTCATAGAAACGAACGCCGGAAATGCAGGGGTGCGCCATTGTGCCCATCACCAATTTCTGAGTGGAAGGGCGGAAGGAGAGGATCTGCGAAGTTGTTCGTTCGACAATCCCAGCGGAGAGTTAATTCGAGGCGCGCACCCGGAAGGATCGGACGAATCTACGTGGAAGAGGAGGGATCGAACTTGCCTCACTCGGAGTCCGGAGAGAAATCGATGGCGCGGCGGTCCCGGTGCTTAAATCAACTTGATACTTCAATTAGTTTCTTTCCCGCGAAAGTTTTCGGATCGGATTTGCGTGCGCGGACGAGGAAACGCCGCCGCCAGAGATTCTTGCGAGGTACTTACCACGCGTATACTCGATACGACATGGCATTCTTACGACGGCGATAACCGTTTGGGAATTGATCGAAATATATAAATTCGACGATCGTCTCATTTCATGAAGACAGATTAAAATAGAATTTTTTTTCTTATCGCGATTACGCGAATTTCGCTATAGTTATACTGTGACAATGTAACATATGTTATATATATATGACACATGTCGAATTTTATGGTTAATTTAAACTTCGGTTAATTTAATAATTCGATATTTTAATAGCTCATTTCAATTTTCAATCTATGTCAAGTTATCTACGAGGCAGAAAATTTCTACGACGTTCCATGTCTCCGTTGTTCTCAGCGAAATCTACATAGAGATAATTCACATAAAATTTAGTCTACCTTGGGTGCTCTTCTAATTTAATGCGGCATACGAAGCAAGATGTTTCGTTGTGACGAATACGACGTTCCGCGTAGTACTGAACTTTCTATTTCGCTACATTCTCTTGTGGACGACATTCCCGGTCCTCTCTCTCTCTCTCTTTTATAATAATGTAATTTGAAATCGCATGAAACAAACGCGCAAGCTCTTTACAGGATGGTAAATCGTTTCAAATCCTCTGGCATACGAACTACCGTAGCTCACCCCCCAGCGCTTTTACAGCCTGAGAATTTATCTCGCCGGTGAATTTGGTTTGTATCAGTTAAAAGGGTGCAAGTTTCGCCTCGTAATTTCCGATGGTTATCGCGCACAACCTAACGAATTTTACAGCCACAACGCAATTTCGCCGATTTTACAAGCATCATTCCAAGTGCGATAAAACGTATCGCAATGCAGAGAATATCGACGCAATTTTTTTTCGAAGATACATACTATCGCATATATGTGCGCGTGAATCATTAATACCGCTAAAAATTCTCGCGTATATTGTTTGTTCTAATATACATATATTTTATCCTATTTATAAATATTATTTATAACGGTATGTAACCTAACCGTACATATGTAGAGTTGTAAGCAATATCGATTAAAATATTAATTTTCGAGCCTGTTAATACGTTTCGCTGTAGATACTTTCCAATATCGAGTGCACCGTAGTTTGCTCTCTTTTTTGGGGGGAGGAAGCCTTTTTCATGCTGATGTCGATATCAAATATTGATACGGAATATCGCAACAACCCTGTTGTCCTCTGTTCGCGCCGCAAAAGGTAGCCCGCAATCTCGTCTCGGGTGCTGCAAGGCAACTGCGTTCGCGATTTAGCTATTACCTAAAGATCCAATTTCGACGCGCTTTTTTCCACCTCTCCGTACCCTGCTGTCGGGGACGCAGTGGCAATCGGTGCCACTGCCTCTACCTTCCGCGAAACGCGCCAACGAGAACGGACGGGAATTGCGGAAGGGCGTTCAAACTGCGGCGCCGCTGTCCGTCGCGAGTAAAGAACGAGCGAGTCGATGGATTCGCGAACGATCCGCCTATCTTTCGTGCGGCGATCAAACACAGCTGCGGCCCTCGCGCCGCGCAGGAGTCTCCGGAACTTTGCGCGTTCGTGCAGCTGCATGCGAATGTGTCATGTAACGCGATTATCTCGAGTAGGGCGAGTGGTGGTTTACACGTGCAGCCGCGAGATGTAGAAGTATGTATCGGGTTAACAATGTTGAGAGGGGAGGGGGGTGAAGTCGAAGGGGGAAGAGAGCGAGTTGCAAACGCCGCAATCTGATTCGCACGCTGAAACGCACGCGATAAGAAACGAGAAGCGCGCTGTGTTAACTTCCGAGTTAAACATTCCGCTCGTCAGGATGCCAAATTTATCCGCGGCATCGAGTTGTCTAAAACAGTACCTCCGCAAACGCCAGTAGCTCTCATGACCCTCCGTTTTGTGCATTTAGATTTTTAGATGCGACTAGTTATCTCGCGGAAAATGGACGCAATTTAAAAAGGGGGAAAAAGATTGGAGCCTTTTGTGCACTGTCCGGGATCGATTCCGAAACTGTCGAGAACCATGGACTGACGCAACGCGATCCGACGCAATGAATTTGACTGAATTGTCTTGGAGGAATATCCCGCTCCGTTCTGCCATTGGAGGCAACCGCAAATATGTTGACGGACTCGCGGCATTTACATCAACCTGGGTACATATCGGCGGCAGTATATCCAGAAGCCGGTGCAGTCTCAATAATTTATGTGGAACAAACCCCGACTGTGGGTTTATGGGGTCGTACGATGGCGGATAAGGAGCGGGCGAGATATCTCCGGCCTTAATATGATCGGCGACGCCCTTAATCCCGAAACCCCGATCCCGCCCCTCCGCGCGCGGCAAGCTTGCTCTAGAATGAGGACGAAATGGTGGAATCGCGGGAAGCTCTCATAAAGGCAGATGCGGACACGTGCCTTACATACTAAAGCCCGATTCTGCGCCAAAGCCGTCGCGCTGCACGTTCGTGGCTATACATAGGGTGTTCCAGAACTGTCGTGTCGCCTGCCAGACGCGGATTCCACGACCGAGGGAAGGGATAAGAGGGATCGGTCCTCGGCAAACATTTAAATAATTCCGATCCTGTTTGTTGAGTTATTTGATTCTATCCCTGTACACAACTTGGTCTGTCTACAGCAATTAAGTAAATGTCACGTAACCGCCACCGTTACCATAGTTCGCCACTTAACGCGAGGTTCAATGTAATCGGGATCGTCGCAGACGGTGTTACAAGGCCGCGCCGGCATTCGAATTGAATTTCCGAAAATTCCTGCGAAAACATGTCGGTCCGACAAGCCGCGCGTGCGACGGACGATAACTCCGGGATTCCTACGCGCGTCGGGATTCCGTCGCCGTAGTTGTATTGTCCGCGCTGGACAATGCGCCGGCTGATTGCGAAGCGGCCGGGCGAAAACTTGACCCGAAAATAAACCGAATCGCTCGAACGCCCCGGTCGACCGCCGCCAAACGCAGCCGCTCGAAATACAGAGAGAGAGAGAGAGAGAGAGAGAGGGGAAGGGAATCGACATGTGGGGTTTCTGTACGGGGTGTCTTGAGATAACTGAATCTACTCTTAACCGCACGTACCACGGGTCCAGCCACATCCGCAATAAACTTCAAACATAATGGAATACCGATTTTCAATTTATTCCAAACGGAAATTAAATCGACAATTAAATTTCAGATTAAATCACTCTTTCGTTTAATTCGCAGATCAGTTTCCAGATTGTGCTACTTGAATAATAAATAAATTCTTTCTAAGCCAGGTAACGTTAGTTGTCCTTAAATTTCATTCATTTTTTCATTCACTGCTGCTCATTCAGTGTTGCGATACATAATATATCATCAATTAAATTTTTATCGATAAAAAGCGACTGTGGAGAACATATGACTGCAGAATGAATGCGCTACATGCAAGCGGACGCTGAAACGATTCTTTGATTCAAACACCGGTCGACGCTATTGTCGTGCCATCGCAGATGAAACGTCGATTCTGTCGCTGTCGCGCGGAAAAGCAGACATAGACAGGAAAAAGTGGCTTACGCGGCGACGAGGCACAATGATTTTCCCATACTCTCTCCTCTCTCTCAATCCTCCTGCAAACCGCGCACGTCGACTATTTAGCAAATTTAAACGTTTCCGCGTGCTTTACGAATTTTATTGCAATATATTCTATGTGTCCTACGTGTTGTCTAAAACGCCACTAGTTATCATTGCTCAACCGCACAACAATGCAATAACGTGAACGGGTCATGCGAAAATCTCGGGCTCTATTCGCTAAAGAGATTGCTTCCGTCTCTGTATCCGCTAATGGATTCCTCGGGAAAACGAATGGGCGACGGTAGAATGCTGCCCGCGTAAAAGTCCAGTAACGTAAAACACAACGGCGGCTATTCTCAGACGGCAACAGTAAACCGCGTAAAAACGCAGCACCCATATCGAATATTACATCCCCCGATATCCGGGATGAGAGAACCAATGGACGGGATGGGCGGCAGCTTAGTTTTACTTTCCCCGTAATAATACATAGACTGTTCTTCCGCTCGATTATAAATACGAATCGGGGCGTATGTGAAAACCGTTGCTCGTTTCTCGTGAATGACTTCATCTGCCCGCGACGGTCGCAACGAGACGGTGTATATTCTTCGCGAGTGCGATGGAAGCTTGGCGCTAAACGCGCTATGGTATCTCATAAACGAGAAAGAAGCACGAAGGTGGATATAGAAAACTGCTTGGAGAAGCGAACGAAGTTTATGTGTGTGTGTGTGTGTGTGTGTGTGTGCGTGCGTGCGCGCGCGCGCGCGCACCTCAGTATGATACGAAGATTTTGCAATGTAGACTTTATGCAAACATTAAATGATCTAAAAATAAAAATAAATGTAAATTTTTACGATGTTTTTAAAATAGAAATTAAAGTTTATTATCGTCTATATTCATATTATAATTGAGGGAAAATAATGATTTTAATATAAATATTTCAAAACCATCTGGTGGATGAACTTATAATTTGAAAATATATTAATAAAACTTTGTCAAATGACGTTTTTTAAATACAGTTTTTAATAATTTCTATTTAATGTCTATTTAAAAAATAAAGTTTAATTAAGAGAATTTTTTCATGTTTTATTCGTTATTATTTTTATAGCCATTTTTTGGATCTTGGAATTGATTTCATATGAGCGACCCGTTTACTTTCATTTCATTTTGCTGTAGTCGTTTTTTTCGTCTGTCTTTTCGTTTCCAATAAATGTACGTTAAAGGAAAATAAATTTCTATCGTGAATGATACGTTCTTTTAGGATGTCGTTAAAGGATGTAGTGGATCTTTTCTCATATATATAACACGTGATCCGCGGGCCGTAAACGGGCTGAGCGATAAATCTTTATGGCAAAGTTATTTCGGAACTTATTAGCTGAACATGCGTGATGCAATTCTGTCAGGAGTTCAATGTATTACGTAATAATCTATTATATTATTGGATCCTTTAAAAAAACATTACGAATTTGGATATCAAATATACATGAAATTAAAGCAACGACTTTAATTTAGTAATAATTATTTTTTTTAATCTCAACTGTTACGTACGTTCGCAGGAAAAATATTTTTTCTCTTTTCTTATTGCTAGCATATCTTAAATAAGATATGATATTTAAATCATATATAATATATAATTATTAAGTAAAAAATATATAATTATTCCACTCACGTTACGTGCGTTTTACATCGCGAAAGATCGATATTATTTTATATATAATGTCGATATATAATATTAACATAACATAATATAATTTAAAAAATATTCACTCTGTAAAGTTTATACTTCACTGGAATAATTGGAAATAAACCATCTATGCAAACTATGAGACAGCCGACTGCCATAGCGGAGGCTATAAACTGTTATGATCCTGTGCTATCCTATAACAAGCTTATCTGCGGGGAAGGGTCCCGGTTTTGATATAGGGCTTGACCATAACCGCGTAAGCAGAAAAGTACTTCTGCACACGCTTTCACGACGGTATTTATCGCGATATTTCATACAGCGCGAAATATCCCCTGCTTTTTTCTCCACTTCGCGGATGTTTCCACCTGAAAATGTTCGTAGACTCCAATGTTACGTTAACATCCACGTTCGCCGCGTTGTATACATTTACCTTCTAAAATTTTTTAACAGGATCCATTAGCGAGTTTGGCGTTGAAATTAATCACTCGCGCGCGCGCGCGTGAATCGACGAAATTGTTCAATTAGTTACTCGTTACTCGGTAAACTAAATAAAAACAAAGTTACGTTTTTTTCACTCCGTATTTATATCTTTTCTATTCTTTTTTTGTTACAGAATAAAATTTTCTACACGAAAGATTTCCAAAGTCTGATCCTAAAACAAGTTAGTTGACTTGCTATAGTAAACATCTAAATCTACCGCGAGTCCCTAGCTTCTCTTTACGTTAGATCACAGAAAATTGCTAGCTTCTCCGGTAATGCGACTTCGCGTTCCTTCCTGTTGCCATTCGTCCTCAACAAACACGATCGCACACGAAGCGAAAACGGATTGGTCTGTCCGGCGTGGTCCGTCATTCTTTTCCACCTATTCTTCTTAAACCGACCGGTCCGCTCTCCATCCACTGGTCGCATTGTAATTCCGACCGAACAGTTTCGCTAGTGGCAAGTCCCTACGTGCCCGGCATGTCAAATTCGACATATAAAACTGCCGTGAAGACAGTAACCGTTCCGGCTTAACGTATCGTCGGCACGTGTCACCGTCCTCGTCGTCGTCGTCGTCGTCGTCGTCGTCGTCTTCGTCATTGTCTTCGTCATCGTCTTCTTTGTCGTTGTGCTAACCGTCGTAGTACTATGGCTATTACTATGGCAAACGCGAGGACGCTCGTAAATAATTGGTATCGGATGCTCATTAGCTAAATCTTCCACTGTTATCGCCGAGTCGACTCACGAACGCCGTAACATGACAATAAAATACATTGGATGGAATACAGGCTGTCTCGAGGAAAATAAATAAAACCGACTCACGAACGTATATGATGGTATATGTCATGTCGGTTATTTTCTTCCGCGAACTGACATTTTTCTAAATATTGTATCGTAAATCTTACACATTGGAAAAATTTCAGAATATTTACAATGCGAGTTAAAAATGCGAAAATAAACACTATGAAAGGATCATTGCAATTTCTAATTGATTTTAAGTGAGCTTTAATGAAAAATTTAGAAAACAGTGTACAAATGTAAGATTTTCGTTCCTAATTCTTGAAAAAGAAAAATCGTTCACGGGTTTGCTCAGACATCTCGTAGCCGGCAAGAAATATATTGCAGTTAAGGTACCATAAAAACGAAGTACGTTTTATTAACAGGCGATGAACGGAGAAAGAAATAATGCAAAAGGTTTATTAGTAGCAATTTTTCATTCTCGAACATCCCATCATGAATCGTTATCGCGAACGTTCGTTAAATATTATTAATTAATTGTTATGTCGGGAAAGTAAATTTAATTAAATTGACAAACACAACAATTTGTTTGACGCAAAGCGTGTCGAACAAGAAAATTTGCTATTTAACCTTTTTGCCGCGATAAGCAAGTGATGTCAAAAGCTATCTCTGAAAGTTGTACTTAAAGTTCAATTGTTTTATGTCTGAATACATAATGTCTTGTTTCTTTTATTCCACGGCGTGAAATTTAATTTAAACTAATGAGTTTTAAACTGAATTCGAGGAATTAGCAAATTTGTTATAAAAGCTACATTATCGTCCGTAATAAATTATAACAGATATAAGTATTAAAATGTATAATATAAAATTAAAGACTAGAGAAGTAACTTTCAAATAAATTTTCGCGTTTCGTTAGCACTGGAAACCCGACGAATTTTGTTACATGCGATATGTATTCGGCATGCCAAAAGCTACAACAAAATTTCTATTGCAAAAAGTTTCTACGATGTAGAAATGCATTTTTACATTGAAACACATTTCATGCGAAAAACATTCATGCGAATTATTTTTAAGCGAACGAAAAACTGAACGAGCGTTATTGAAAAGCATATATGAAAAGTAAAATATGAAACTCTACACATCAAAATAATGGCAGAAAATAACTCACAATTAAAGTACAACAGTATTCCTGCGACGAAGACGAAGATGACGACGAGGAGTACCAACAGGAGCAGCAGTATCGTTGGTCTGCACCAAGGGCTTCTGATTACCTCGGTTTGCCTGCTATCCTTGGATCGTTTTTGATCGACCACCGCGGACTCCCCGCTAACGTTCACCACGACACCCTTGTAAGTATACTGAGGCCCTTTCTTCTCCGCCAGGAAACCATGATCGTCTTCGGGATCCGAATACACCCCGTAAGCCTCAAAATTATTCTTCCTATATCCATTCATCTTCTCCGCGCCCGTTTCTTCTTGATCTTGGTGCTTCCTGACGTACGCGCCGGAAGAGGACGAGCCCAGCTCGCCGATTTTCAAGGTTTGATCGTATGACTTGTCTTGGTATCTGGACGATGAGGTGCTCTCATACTTGGCCCTCTCATAGCTCTTCGAGCTCGTTAGCTCGTATTTGGACTCGTAGCTCTTACCACCGCATTCGTACGACTGCTCGTTATACTTAGGCTCAAAGGTGGCCCTGGACTCATAGGTTGGCTCATAAGACTTGCTGCTCTCGTACCTGGGCAGAGTGCCATACATCTTGCTGACCGAGTGGTATTTGCTCTCATATTGTCTGGCTGGTGGCTCCTGCTGTCCGGCGCAGGTGCTCAGGTCGTAAGCGGAATCGTGAGTTTTCACGCCTGAGTCGTAGCCCTTGGAGGCGGCTGGCTCATGGATCTTACTCGGATGATAATGGTGATGATGATCTTTCTTGGGCTCCAGCTTCAACGTCTCCTCGGCGTAGCGCGACGCGTACTCATAATCAGTCAGGTCGCGCGAATATCGCCTGCTGGGATCCTGGAGCTCGGGATAAGCTCTGCTGAGCTTTTGCGCGTCATTTCGATCGTAAGGCGCATCCAGGTCCGACTCCTGATAGGTGCGCTGATCCACGCGGCGATCGGTGCCGTATCTCAGTCCATCCTCCGGATAAATCCTGTTGTCATACCTCTCAAGGTTCTCCCGATCGAAGCCGACGCCCCCCTTACGATCGTAGTTCCGGTATCCCCTCGACTGATCGTGATAAGCCCCTTCATAGGCCGGTGCCGCCGAGGTGGACGACTGGGGGTCCTGATAGGACTTGATCTCTTGGTACTCCAGATAACGGGAGGACCTTCGCTCGTT
Source organism: Tetramorium parvispinum (assembly GCA_011638315.1). Classification (NCBI taxonomy): domain Eukaryota; kingdom Metazoa; phylum Arthropoda; class Insecta; order Hymenoptera; family Formicidae; genus Tetramorium; species Tetramorium parvispinum. Next base: position 15,741 of record VBVR01003595.1, read on the forward strand.
ACCATAGTCCATCGAGCCCTCAACCACGTTAGGCAATTTGCTGCTCAAATTCTCACCGGTTCCGGCGGATAGCGCCTGGCAGGTCTCCGCATGCTCGACCAGATTCGGCAGCCGCGACAACGAGCTACCTGGCGTGTTCTCCGTCAGGTCGAGCTTGAGGCCGTTGCTGCTGGTCCTGCGCATTTTCGAGGATTCGCATGATCGTTCCGCGGGACCGCGCTACAACCCGTGGACGATAGCGCCGACGATAATAATCGGAGTCCGTCACGCTGGTTAGTTAGGAGCGCATTTTTATGTTAGTAACAGATTCTTCGCAGGGTTAGTGGGGTACTACTATCTGCAAGCAAAGAGAAAAGGAGGTTACGGTTAGTAGGGTTAGTGAGATTAATAATTCTACAGTTTTATAATAAAGATTTTGGAAACTTATTTGTAGATTAATAAGTTATTTGGATAAGATATTTAATAAACAATTTAAAACGAAAATTTCATGTTAATCGTGATAAAGCGTAATTAATCATTAATTATTGTAATATGTTTATACCAAGCTATTTGATATTAATTTATTTTCAATTTTTCCTAGCGACAAATTTTTGACATTCGATGGTTTAATTTATTTTTCTTTAGCAACGAATCTACTAGTATGTACGCGCATTTATTAGTGGTTCGTTATCGATGCAAGTCTCTCGATACAATATTCGGGGGAGGAGCAGCGATAGTCTGTAAGCGCTTCTCTAGACCGCGATTGCCCTCCGCATGCTCGGGAGCTCACGAATGGGCACTATAGCCAATGATGACGATAATACTCGATCGTGCGTGACCGAAATGCGGCTGTATCGCAGTCAATGATAATGCCGTCGAATGCATATTGGACGGAATTCCCGGAAAATTGAAGTTGCTTAAACACAATGAATAGACGATAGCAACGTTTCACGTTCAGCAAACAATTTCTTCCAAATAATAAAGATTCGTTTCTTGGTGCAACTTTAACTTCTCTTCTCTTCCTTCTTTATTCTTTTTCCATTTTCCAAATAATTTCTATTCTTCAATTTTTACACAATTTTCAAAATTCTTTCAAGAATTTAATATAAACGCTTAATATAAGATCGTGTATATATGGTCATATGTAACTTGTTATGTGCGTTCTAAATGACTTTATTTAATTAAATTAAACCTATGCTAACTCTAGTAACGAAAATGCTATTATAATAAAATATAATATTTTTATTATAAGATTCTTTATTTCAAAGCTTCAGCTATTTTAATTTTAATTTTTATAATTTCAGAAGATTATACAGTCTATATAATATTTTATTAT
>VBVR01003596.1:0-17047 GCA_011638315.1 Tetramorium parvispinum
ATTTATTTTTAAATAATATAATAATTTATATTTTATATTTATATTTTTCAAAGAATAGATTAAAAATAACTTTCTTCTTTTAGATACATTTCTTATAAATAATAATAATTGAAAATACAATTTGATAATAATTCTTACCAGTACCATTTTATTACATTTATAATTATCTTGATTACCATTCATTGATAAAGATTGGATAATGCAAGAAAGTGATTTGTGCTGACATCTGGCAATGTAGTTAATGTTATTTAGAATTTCTAGAAGAAATCTATTTTTAAAATATTTTTTGTCTTATTTATAATTTTATTAAGAAATATACATGCTGCATTGCATTTCACAAAATTATAAATGAAAAAATTAAGAACTGATTTAATTAAAATTATCTTGCATTACAAGTTCTACATGCCAACAGTTGATAAAATATTAGCAAATGGCATGACATTATTCTGTTTTAAATATATACAATAAAAGCACATTTATAATTTTAATTTGCACATTAAAAAATATTAATAAAAAATTAATGCCTTCGCAAATTAATAAAAATATACGTACAGTATAAATAAATGTCATCATTATCTGATTCTCTGCGATTGCTTCCACCACTCGCCACTTTTATTCTACGCCAAGCTACAATGATAAAAATGTTTAAAATAAATGATGGAGAGGTATTCGTCGCATTTCTGTAATACATTATATATTGTTTATCTTTACCATTCCTGAAAAATTTCCTTACACCAGGTTTCTCTTTGCTTCTATGATTGCTTTGATCGCATTTGTTTACCGAATTAACATCCTCTTCCATAATATATGAAGAAGTATCTTTAAAATACAAACAATATTATATATATAATATTAATAAAATTGTTGAAACAATTTAATTATGAATAAATATAATATTAATATGACATGTAAACTAATATTTATAATAAATAAAGATAAATTTCTAATTTTAAAGATTAGAAGATTTTTAATACAATAAGATATTTATTATATGTAATAATGAATTAAACGTTTTTACGAAAGTAAAAAATGTTAAATCATATTTTTGATATATGTTATCTGCTTCTATACTTCATTTTTATGTGTCCTCCATGTATCACAATCGGGAGAATAAATTTAGCACAAGGTTTATTCATTGCATTAGCATAGACGTCGCGATTTCAAATGTTTATTTCGTTAATGTATGTAATATTAGAAATACTATTATCATATACGTTTTGTAAAATGTTATTGCTCATTTTTTCTATAATTTTGATAATGAATTAATTTATCATCTATTTTTGAACATGTCACTTTAACATGAGTACATTTAATCATAATTAAATTATTGAGAAAATTTGCACTAATAAATTATCATTATTACGAATTTTTATAATATATAAATAAGATCTCCAATATCATAGTATATAAATAATTAAAAAAAGAAGATATATGACAGCTAAAATGATGCAAGTATATAGTTTAATATTAGTGGAAACTACGAGTCTCTCTCATATTTATTAAATTCAAAACTAATATGTAAATATGCAGACACACGCATATTAGTTTACATTGCATTGTTTAGTACTCACAAGTCACTATGCAGCGGGACAGCAATTAAGTCACTATTTTTTTATAGAAATCACATTTACGTACCACAAATATCACGAGATTATGAAATCAATGGATCAAATGGCAATTTAGTACCAAACGCGAATTGTCATCACTTATCGTGAAACACACTCACATCAAACTGCAATAACTTTTCGCGATGCTAGGTGGTTGTAGGATAACCAAAAGCTATTCAGCGAATTCGAAACGACTAGCCAAGTAACCGACACAAGAGCGATCTTTGGCCAAAAGCCAGATACTCCTACGCGAATCTGCATTTTTTTTTGTGCTCAGAAGAGGTCAAAGTACTATTTTCTCCTATGATTTTTTTCTGACGTCATTAATTTCAATGATGAAATGGAATTATGTGTAAGTGACAGTTATATATTTATATTTTACAAATATAAAAGACTCGCAAATAATATCTGATATCAGAGCTACATATACCGGGTATAAGATTATTTTCTATACATAGCTATTCATCGCGCGTTGCCAAGTAAATTCTCACCTTGATAGAGCGTACTACTGTTTGCATTATTTCGAAATGAAATTTAATAGCGCAGCTATTAAACATTCAATGCTATTGAATTATATGACGCAAACATACAATTACAAATTAAGTTTTTGATTTTGAAGTATTTATGATAGAAATAACCCTACGTAGGTATATGTTAAGCGAGTAATCGCGAAAACAATGACACGAATATTTGACAAAAAAAAATGCAAAGCTTCATAGTCACATAAAATAATGCAAAGATATGTATTGTAAATCATTATTAGGGCGAATTCGTTGCATTAAAGACTCGATTAGCTGTATTATACTGATAAGTTTTTTTCAGTAGATATTCTCGCACATACTATCAGCTCTATCATGTAAATAGGTAACAAAGACGTGAGAACATGGGGTGCGTCGCGGACGTTCAAACGTCGCTCTAAAGGCAACCTTGTTGCTAGGCGACGTTTAACTGTATAGCTGTTCTGTGCCCCTGCCGTTTTGCACGAGGCGGCAGTTTCCAGATAGTAACTGTCGTCGGTGCAATCATCGGTCAGCCTACAAGGAAGGCGTTTAATATCCTTTAGCGACCGCGCCGGCGGTGAACACCGCGCGACCACGCAAGAAAGTTCACTGTGTGTGCACAGTTAGGCCAGTCGACCGGCCTACCGACGGTCGTACCGGCTCGTACTGAGAAATTTATATGGCGGCTCAACTGCGACAATTGCTCAGCCACCCCGCGTACGTTCGGATGCTGCACTAATTGGACCACCAACCAATGCCAATGGACTCTGCAATCGCGCCCTTTAAACCTTTAGTATCGATTGTGTCTTTTACTGATTACGTTCGAAACGCACGTTATTACGAGAGTTCTTTTTAAAGAAAAATCTATATGCAATATAGAATAGGTCAAATATTATTTACGTAAACTTTATTTCTTAAATAAACATTCCTACAGGAATATTCTTTTTTTAAGCAGAAAGAAGAGAAAATAACCATTGAAAAGTAAGAATGGCGAACGTTTTTTATAAATGTTTTTATTACAAGATTAGTTTTTTTAACAGATAATTACAAAGAACGTGAAAGAAAGAAATAAATAAAAAGATGAAGCGTCAACAAAACTGTCTGCTATCATATGAACTTGCAATAAAAACATGATAACCAGAACGTAAAATGAACAAAACGTAAAATACAAAACACAATATAAAATAGATATAAATCGTAGGAAAAAACATAAGCAGAATTGTAAAAAAACATGCATAAGTTGAGACAAAAAAATATTTGATAATTTAGGTAGCAGTGGAATAAAAGGAGAATAATGAAAAGAATTTAATATTAAAAAGTAACATTAAAAAAATATTAAAAAGATGAAACAACAGCTGATATGGGCAAAAGTAGTTTGCAGGAATAATATAATAGAGTAAAATCTTCAATTAAAAAAATAATTTTTAAATGATTTTTAATTTATACTTTCTAAAAATATTTTTAATTTATATTTTCTACTCGAAACGGCATTGTTATTGAAGAATAGAAGATTGAAATGAAGGATTTAACTTAACTCTGAGCACGAAAATATCTTTTCAGATTTTTTAGGGATGTCAAAAGTGCTATTTTGAAATATATATTGAATAAAAGAATATCATTCATAGTGAGGATTGTTTTCATTTGTAGACTAGATACCTGTAAGCCAATTAACAGATAATAAATGTATCGTCTACGGTTACAAAGACCTTTTCCCCTTTTTAAATGTACGCAATAAATTTTCAATTCGTTAGGGATGGAATGCTCTTTGACAAATAATAAGAAATGCTATGCATTTAAATGGATAGCAAGCACTATGCATTTAAAAATCTAGATGATTGACTTTATTTGTATAACATATTAATTGTCATTTAAGATTATAAATTTTATTATTGCTTATCATATTAATGAAAAAAATAAAATGACCGTTTCAATTTAGTAACGTAAACTTTTGAGATAAATTTCTTCCCAATTCAAAAATTATTTTTTACGTAAAGATAGATAAAAAATGCTAATAATAGATAAATTTTTATTGATTTATTTGCTATTAATAGACTAACACGTATCACGCTGTGATACATCATGCGTTTCATGGTCTCGTATTTGGATCGTAATTTCGTGCCATTCAAACATGTTTACTTTTCAGTGTATCGCATGCTCTGCGGTCTGCAAAAATTGTCTCAATTTCTACCAACGCGTGTAAAGTGTACACGCGTTTAATAATGAAAGTTTCGGTTATCCTGACCTCGATTGCCAAACCAATTGTAGAAATCAAATTGCGAAACAAATCAGTCAAACATTATCAGTCGAAGCAGTTATCGAATGATGCAATTTGTATTTTTGATGCATTATTTATAATTATTTTGTATTCTACGGTTTATAATATTATATAACTTTTAACAGAACAACGTTAAATTTTTTAATTATACTCTAATGATTTGTTTTAAAATTTATCTGCAATCATATTGTAGTATTTGAACATAACTAATCGAGAAAGCACTAAAACGAAAGAAATGCAAAAAAAACATAGAGACGTGAGTTCCGGAAGAAGAAAACTTGACGTGTGCAACTATACTTTAAGCGCAGACAAAGAAAAGAAGAGCATCCAAAGGGAAGAAAAATCAAACACGCGCAGTAAATTAATGCCGGCTCTTTAGCTAAATTAATTACGCCAATGGTAATTACACTTAAAGCGCGCCAGTGCATCCCGTGTTAAACGGTGCCACCGTTTCTTATATACGTAAGTCTTTACCTTCGCTACCCTCCCTATTCATTCTTCTTCTTCTTCCTCTTCAACATAGTCCGTATCTCACTCTTACGCGACGACAGCACGGTGCGCCATGCGGTTCGACGATAGTCGCAGCCTCCATTGACTATTTGTAAGAGCGTAAAACACGTGTTCGCACACAGACAAATTTAATTAGACGCTCATTTTTGCAGACGCAGAAGTGACACGCATACCACACCCTTATTTGTCGTTAGAGCTATCGTATTCGAGCTATTGAATGCCTGATACCATTTAATAACGGATGTTACAATTGCAGCGAGTTTACAATTTAATACAAAAATATAGAGCTAATATTTCTTTCTTAGAATACCTTTCGAAATATTTCATTTAAATGTGTATCTTCTATTATAAGATCCAGCATATATAAACGTAATGTAAAAATATATCGTCCTATCCATGATATAAAATTAAAAGAAGTCTATAACACAATTATTAAATGTTTGCACTGTTTCCTTCTATATTAATTTATTAAACAATAATTAAATATAATAGCTTTTGTTTTTTTCTTCATTTTTTAACTGATCTATTATTCAATCTCAATGATTGACAGTGTAGTAGTGATCTTGCTGTAGTCATGCTACTTAGAAAAAAAACAAATAACTAACATACTGGTTATCCCGCTGGCTTAAAATAATAAAAATTTTGGGGAGCTACATTATGAGGGTCACAGCGATAGCAATACGGTGTTCAGTTTGTTGAAGAAATAAGAAAAGAGATCTATGTATGGAATCGATCATTCAAGATGTATCATACCTCGAGGTATCAATACAAAAAGGAAAGACGGCCCGATAAGGGTCACCGAAGGGAAACGAGCGTGGGGTGAGCTGCGTAGCGTGGAAGCGACGAAGAGAGAAACGAGAAGGAAAACGGCGCGGTGCAATGTAGGGGGAGGTGAGGAGGAGGGCCGTTTGTCGGACATACCTTGGGGCCACCCTGGCGTCTAATTGCGTGTAATGCACTCCTGACTTGCCTGGCCTCGAGTTACCGCCAGAGAAGAGCCGCACGAAAAACTCGGGTCGCGCGGCAGCAAAACCCCGATGATCGCGGGGACGCGGTGCTATGTCCGGAACGCTTGGACCCACACGACGTGGACAACGAGGACGGCGAGGACGGCGACGCCCTCCAGGACGTCGATCCCCTCGTGCCATGGCGGCCGGGGACGGGGTCGCGTCCTTTCCGCTCAGTTCGCGTTGCAGATCCCTGGAATGTCACCGGCACCTCCTGACCGCTAAAATGAAGACGTGTTCTTCACCATGCTTAACCGCCTCTATCGCACGGGCGAAATCCTTTCTACCGCGGGCTCTACAGTCTCTCCCAGAAAACAAGAATGTCGCAAAAAAAAAAACTTGGAGACATATTGACGATGAAGAAAGTATCTTCATCAAATCGACGAGTTATATAATTGCGGAGTCAAATAATTGCGAATCATATTTTCATTTCGATAAAAAAATCGGGTTTGGTGTCATTTGACGCTAACACAACAATTTAATTCTAACAATTGATTTTAACGATTATTTCCTTGAAAGTTTTCATTAAGCTGATGTAATAGAATTTAAAATTAAAATAAGAATTAATAAATATAAAAATTGTTAAAATTCGTAACTATAATTTCTTCCGGATAGATTATTAGATTGACGATGGTGTTGTAAATGCTGAAATTATATCAAGTAAATGAACGAAATATAACAGTTATATCAGGTCGTGTATAACTGTCCAATATTCTCCCAGATGTATTCTGCCTGATGTACCGTTTTTTTTTTTTCTTAAATATTTCTATAAAGTGGGCGTGCTTTTTACGAGGATTCGAAGATGGGTTGAAGAGAAATCATCCGAATCCCCACAGCGGCATCCTTTAATTGCGGAATGATCATCTCGAGACCTTCCAAAGAACCGGAGGGGGAGAGACGTCCGGTGGAGCGAGAACTACGACCGCGATTATTTAGCGTAGCTAAGATCTGTCGGTACAGGTTTTTTGTCGCGAGAGCTTATTATGAATAATGATTTATGTTTTGTCTGTGCCAGTATCGGGGTGTTTCTTTAGAGAGCGAATAAACGAGAAGGCGAGATAAAGATGGGCTTACGGCGACGGTGCGCGGCCGAAAGAGATGTATAGAGGGGTTAATAACGGTCGCGTGTTGTAATACCTACCATTATCCACAAACCGACCGCCTAACAAGCTACCTGCTAATAATACACGACGGCACAGCACACACGATCACGTGCGTGATCTTTTTACTTGGAGCCTATCGAGTTTTTGTCATTGCGATTGCTAGCCGCGGGGCAATATCATATGTCGATCAATCTGAATAAACTGCCGGCGTTAAATTGCTGGGAAAACGCAAATTAGAAACGTGAAAGTTTTTGGAATCCATGAAACTGGCATGAATTATTGATACTCGCGACTGTATAGCCTTCGCTCCAGCTTGTATTCCACGTTGTCAAAACAGATATGTAAATTTTTGTCATGTGTCGAATAAAAATTCAACCGAAAAATATAAAACATAAAAATTCAAAATCTTTCTTACATTATATGTTGATATTTAAGCGGATTTTAATGTATCATTCGTCGCTGCAAATGCTCTATCCTCTATTGCCTCGTGCCTTCAATTACAGCACGTGTGAGTACTTTGTAATAAAATGTAAAGCGCGGCATAATCTGTTCACTTGAACGATTCTTCGAATTAGTGGCTGTTACACTAGGCTAAGGTGTACGAGAACTCGGTCGCGACGATATGAAGGGATATAAGCAGGCGGTATAGAGTTTGCACAAAAGGCCACTCGGCAAAAGTCAATCAGTAGTCGAGCAATTATATCCGGTCGAGTGGATCGTGCTCGATCGCCTTCGCTCCATCTGTCATCGGTCGGCGATCCAGGAGCAAAGAAACAGCCGAATAGAGAGGAAAGAGGTGAGGAAGGAGCAGCTTTTACGAGCCACGAGATGACAGGGCGCAACGGCGAGCGCCAACTTCCGGTTAGCATTTTTTCATCGCCCAGTTACTGTTCTCTGTCTCCGTATAATTTCTTTGTGCACGTCTTGCAATATGTCTCTATGCCGCAAACAGACTGTCACGGAATATATAGAATGTATATGTTTAACTTTCATATACAGCGATGAACGCGTTGGCACCGGAAAGTGAGGACCAAGCGTCGATCGTATGCGATATTAAAACATATTGAAATAAATTCGGCAAAAAGAAGATTATGTAATTTTTATCTAATCATGTTATATAATATTTAAAAAAATTTGAATTTTTATATTAACTAATTAAATGATATAGCGTGTGAATTGCTTTATTAAGAGAATTACTTTATTAAGCAGAAATTGAATAAAACTTCTGAAGAACTTTTAATATGGATTCATTCGATGATCAATAAGGATTCGAAATTATTTTATAATCATTAGTTTATTTCCAACTGAATAGAAGTATTGTATTATTGCATTATTTATAGATAGAAATAATTTGAAAAAAAATGTCAAATAAATCAAACAACCTTTACTATATGAGTATTGACAGGCAAGTTTTAGTGATAGTGACAAATTGTAGAGGCAAACAATACTGATTTTAGAAACAAGGTCATTATTTGTAACTTGACAATGATGAAATAGAAAAGAAGTAATAAATTTAAAATGTTGTCGATCATTTTAATGTTAGGATGGTTGACTTCCATCTATGCGTGTACACGGCGTGTTTGTTCGTCATTCAGTCGCAATTATGGATCGGGGCCGGACCGAGAAAAACGCCCAGCGCATCGCTTGCCAATTACTGGAAGGAAGGGCAAGGGACGTTCCAATTTGTTGCAAACATCTCTCAACGAAGGGCGGAAGCGGCACGGAAGGGTGTGGCGGTATTCGCCGATCGCGAATCGCGTGGCTATTCCGACTTTGCACGGAATCCTTTAAGAGCGTGAAAGAGCGTACGTATATATGGCTTGTTACCCTTTATGTCGTGACGCCAATTCTACGGAAACTTGCAATTTTACTGGGATCCGTAAAAAAACAACTCACCTTAAACAGAGGAATTTTTTTCACAATTTAATGTAATGTATCTGAAAATTGATAACACTAATTAAACTTTTTTTTGTATTCAACTGCTATTTTCGCGTTGAGAGAGAGGCACGGAAAGTTATTAATATAAATTCATTCTTAGAATTTGTTGTTCAAGTTAATTAAATTGCAAGTGACTCGTAAATGACAGTTAACGATACGGCGAGGCAGTGTGGCTGAGAAGTATGACCGAGCGTCGGGTGATCAAAAATGCAACGCGGGTTCCACGCCGACGGTCTTTGTCGGCGAACTCGTGCGAGCAAATGCAAAAGGTATGAGTGTAGTTGAAACAGCACGAGCTGGCATGGAAAGGTGTACGGCAGAGAGCGGTCTGCTGACGCAGTCCAGGGCTTCCTCTTTGGCCAGACTTCCTGTCGGAAACGATCGTCGGGATTCACACAAGGTAAGTGCTCATTCCAGTGACGTGATTTAATGTCGCGTGTCCACGCCTGAGAATCTAACGTAAAGATATTTGATATAATCGAAAATTAAATTAACGAAAGTATAGAACCAAATGTAATAAACACAACTTTGATTTTTAAGCATATAATAACGCGACTATGAAGAGTAATGATATAATATTTTATTTCATAAATCTATATTTTATAAATTACGTTTGCATATTATATGTGTACAACTTTTGTTTTTATTTTATATTTCTTATAATGTCTTTCTTTCTAATATTCAGATAAGATAAAATTTATGTTTGTATGTATTTCTAGCATACAAATTACATTAAAAAATAATAGTGTAAAATTATAATATAGTAATTAACAATTTGAAAATTAATATAAATATGTTAATTGTATCAGAATATATACCAAATAAAAATCAAACAGAGTAAGAGAGTGAATCGATATGAAACATTGAATGAATAGATCAAATGGAATGTCATTGAGCACGGTCTTGAGTCATGAATACAATATGTCTGTGGCATCAGACGGCGGAATCTTATGTATTGCATAAATGTCCTTCTACTACCTCGCAATAGCGATACAGTTTCAGGAAATGAATGAGAGATCCGCGAAAGAATGAACAATGATTCAATGGATTAGGTCAATGAATGCCGTTGACAACGCTTAATATCATGTTTCATAAAGCATTTGATGTATCATTAATTCAACGTGGAGTCGCCGTAGGTGGTCGAAGAAGGTGTGGCGATAGGGCGACGCCGAAAATCACAACATCTTTGACAGCGCATCAACATCCGGAGGAAGACACCTCGCTTGTGCATATTAATTATGCTACTTGTCAATGCTAATTAATTCGTCTAATTAACTAGGCGACGCAGATAGCACGTCGTTAACGCCTCCGTTTAAACATGATAGACGCGACGATCTATCATGTTTAATGTATGCGTCGCGACATAGTTTTTCTTTTCCTTTCAAGAAACACTTTACATAATTGTATTTCACTAATGGAATACAATTCATATTTATAATCATCATTAATCTTTTCTGAAAACAATTGCTTTGCGACAAATAAGAAAATAATTACTAAATCTCACCATCGTCATGCTATTTATCGGGAATAATTAGAATCTTAATATAAATTCAAGTACAAATTACGAAACTTATTAAAAATTTTTTAAGAGATAAAGAAAGGAACAAAAGTCAATAGAAACATATAATGTAATCTCTTATTAAGATAAATTGCACACCTTGCATTCAATGTCACTTGTCTAATGGCCATAAATTTTTAGTTGAGAAAAATACATTTATCTCCTCAAAGTTCAGATTTTTGACATGATCCTTGACCATAGCAGAAAAGAAATGAAAAAGATTTACAAATGAATACTGTGTACGAACTCGAATAAAATTCAAACATAAAAAATGGACCTCATCATTCTTCAGATTTCAAAAAGTTTGCTGCAGGTACGAACATCTACAATAAAATGTTGCTTCAACCAACATCTTCTTTAACATGAGATATATAAAAAAAGTAAAGTTTCTATTTAATCAAACAATAAAATTATAACAAAATTATTGATAAAAGCAGAAAGGTATAAAATTGTACTTGCAAAAATTTTATTTCGAAAAAATGGAATGTTTAAAAAAAATTGTTAATAATATTAGTATGATCTATCTGTGTTTTAAGTTTTCATTGAGTATGAGTAATTGTATCGAAAAGTTCACGGTTGATCGTGAACGCAGCCCGATACCAGAAGAGCGGCAAGTTGTGACAGCTTCTTGGAAAAGATTAGGCGTCGTTAGCGGCCTTCGCCGGACATCGACCCTACCGGTAGTCGGTACTTTCTTTCTCAGACTCCGTTGTGCGTGCGTTTCAAGATGTTGCGGTCCCAGACATCGAATGTTTCCGTATCGAACCAGAAAGGCGTCTGGTTCTCGGCGAAAACCCTGTCAGATTACATAGATTCCAAGCAAACCTGTCGGGTTAGTCCGCCATGTTAATCATAAACGGCGGCTCACCTCAGCCGCCATTTTGGTACCATTCGTTCTTTGTGATAGTTATTAGAATCGCATGAGTGGGTCTGAAAAGTATGGCGGTTGGTGATTATGCCGGAAAAGCGCAAGAAAAACATTATTTTAGCAAAAGTTCAGTAAAAATAAAAATAATAAACTCATGCATTTGGCTTTAATTTACATTTCCTGAGAAATTATATATGCATAACACTAATTGCGTTAAATATGACAATTTAATAGTATTATTTTAAATTTTATTGTTTATAAAATAAAAATATATATATTTATACTAAACTCTTTATATTTCAGGACAAATATAATATTAAATATGTTACGTTTATCACTCCCTTTCTCTCTTTCATATGTTTATTATTTTATTCGAAAGAAGAATATTTTCTGTGCATCCAAAAGCGTTAAAATTTTCGAGTCATCAATTATGACTTAAGTAACATGAAGCCTTAGATATGATTTCAATGGAGAGAATAGCATCGCTTTGTTGACACTAATCAGTGCTTACCATGCTGATTGCAACATTGTGTAGCTTGTATTGTTATTGCAAAATCAATTCACGGTATGTCTGTCAAAATGAGATAAAGAATTTAATCTTTAATACTTTCGAATAACCATTTGCAATTTAAAAAATATAAACATACTAATTTGTAATATTTTAATTAATTTTTCATAATTCTATCTCTTACCGCGTTTAGCTCTTAAGATTTTAAAACTTTTCTTATCCGTTCTTTTATTTCCTTTGTAACTCTTCGTCCATTGCTTCAGTTTCAAATTGTTTAATATCAATATAATATCATAAAATCCAATCCAATACATTGTTTCTAATACAAAATATATATTTTTTGAAAAATTATCACATGCATTATAAATACATTTTAATATTATATGTAATGTATTATATGTAAATTGTATATACATACAAAGAAAAATAATTTATATATACATATATATTTATTTAAGCCGTAATAATTCTATTCAAATCATTATAGACGTAATTGACACGAAAAGTTTAGATATGAGCATGAGCAAAGACAATTTCTGATCTTTAGCAGTATCTTTTTGGTCAAGATACTATATAAGGCGTGGCATTATATAATATAATAATGAATACCAGTTCTATCATTGGCTCATATCTCTTAAACCATTCGCAACGTCGATATACTTTACACTTACTCCGATAAGCTTATTATTGATTGTTACATTATTAAGTTAGAGTTTGAAGACTTGTGAGGAGGATATACAGGAAGAGCAGCCAAATATGTTATATTATAAATTCTTTATGGTAAATGGAATATTTATATCTTTTATTTTTAAAATGTGAAATAAAAAAAGTGAAGAAGGAAAAAAATTGATGCAATACTAAATATAGAAGTTCATTAACAAGATGAAAAGCAAAAAATTATACCAGAAATTATATAGAATTATTTGCTTGTATTAAAACAATTTTTTAGATGTATAAATTATCATATAATTTAATAACATAGTAAAGAAACAGAATGACAAGTAAAGATAAAAAGATAAGATTTGTAACACGTAACACAGTCATTACATATTGCATATGCAGTGCGTAGTATATATGCAGATATAGAATAATGTGCCGTTACTGGTTTTTCTAGGGCAAGGTGTAGCTCCTCATGGGGTATCTCTCGCTACCCGAGAACAGACTCGTGGAAAACGTGAACTGCTTCTGCGTAAACTACCGTCAATTCTAGCAAATCATGAAAATTCATAGGAATCGCTTCTTGGGATCGTGTTACGACCTCGTAGCTTTTCTACGAAGTGACGGAACTGAACGAACCAAAACCAACTGGACTGCCTTTCGACGGATAGCTCACAAGGTTCTGAGTGGCGCTAAATAAATTATGCACGAGTAGCGCGTGTATTTTCCGATAATGATCGGTAGATAAACTTAGATCTATGCCACACGTGCGATTACAATCAGCATTGTTGGAGAAAAAAGATGTCCAATATTAATAATTTACATGGCATATGCGCAGTTTATATTCTTACTTTGTCGATAAGTTTAAAAAAAGTATGCTGTATTTTTTCATTGTCAATAAGATAGAAACATTTTCAGAACATGTGAAATTTATTTCTTTCTTAAAAATTAAGATTTTTTATTTCCAATTACTTAAAATTTCAAAATTTATAAGTTACAAAATTAATTCTAAAATTAATTTTAATAATACCTTTAGGACAATAATTATACTGAAATAAAGCATTATAATTGAAAATTAATTGAAATATAATTACAATTAAAATAAAATTTTGATTAAACCTTAATTAAATATAAAATTTAAATTAATGACATATATAAAATTGATATCTATATATCAATTATAGCAACATAAACTAAAACTATACAATTCCTAATTTGCATTATTCAGAAGACAAACAATTTTAATACTGTTGCATTTCGAACAAGAAATCTTATATATCCGACATCTCGCATATCTAGTTATTTTGTGCCATTATCATTATTTATTAAAGCAGTAGGTAGTCGATTAATTAACTTGTATGATTTAGTGTTGTTTATAAATTGTACGGTTGTGATGTAATATTGTCGGTAAGATTATGCGAAAAAATGCAGTTAATAGCTAATAGTCTTGTCTATTGGCAATCAAAGCGATGGGATTTTCCCAGGCCAAATAAGTTGCTAGGTGAATCCTCAGTATCTCCAACAAAAAATACGTGAATTAATTTATATAATACAAGAAGTTTTTATTATATAGAATTTAATTTCATAAAAACATATGTAAATATAAAATTGTAATCAGATATTATACCGTATCAATAATTCTAAACATTAATCAAATAAATTTGTCGGAATTCGTATTACTCGATTATCAAATCTATATATATCTTTCAATACATCTGATGCAATAATCTTGTAATAAGATTTTAAAAACGGTTACAAATAATAATATCAGTTATAAATTTCGTTAAATAAATTTAAATCAAAATTAAGATTAAAAGATATATTTTAAAAATTTATTAAATTATACTTATATATATTCTTAAATAAATTTCTTTATAATTCTTGTTCCTAATCAAATTAAAATTATTAGAGAAAGTAATTTACATATTTTACAAAACAGAATAATTACATACTGAATCAGACTGAAATATTAATTATGACATATGCATACAGTTTAACTATAGATATCAAAAAAGATTTAAATGATAAAAAATCTATCCTATTTTAAGCTAGAAGTTTCATTTTAGAACTTTAATATTTCCAAACATGTGTTTCATAACACACAAGTGTTTTGTACGTTCGAAAACGGCGAACGTTTAATTTTAGATCTACGCAATAGGTATGTATGAAAACAACTATCAGAAACTAAATTCATGGACTTCTAAATTTAAGTATACACGCCTATACGAACTATTTCTTTTACAATATTCCTTTGCAATGGATTAATGTAATGTTGATTCTTGAGACAGTAAATTATTAGAGATTTATTAGAGATAGAGATTTATTAGAATTATTAGAAATATTAATAGCATTTAAATTTTATATTTATACCCTGATTTCGTGTAACTATGCGTGATTTTTCTCTATAAATTAAAAACAAATAAAATCATATTATCAGTTAATTATTTAAAAAAATATCCAATCCTTAAATATAACAAAAAAATGTTTACAAAATGCAAAAAAAATATTTATTTGTTGATATTAAAATTGGCATAGTCCAATCATAGTCGCGTATTATAATATGTCAATTGTTTTATTAAAAATATTACAGTACTACTATGCTGATTTAATTAACTCATTTAATTAAAAGTTCTTAGTCTTAAATTTAATTAAAAGTTTAAATAAAAGTTCTAATTTTTAAATACATTTAAATATATTGGAAAACATTCTGTAAATATAATATATACACAATATAATTCTATTCATCATTTTTAATGACTAATTATTATATATAAATTATAAAAATTTATGTAGACATGAAATAATAAGTTTTGATTATTAGATGTTTTTAGAATGGTTAGTAAATATCTTCCGATTAGTAGTTATTACGTAAATCTTAATGTAATCATCATTTCTCATGCGACTGTAGCTCCACTTGCATACTATACTCATTGCAATCTATAGAAATAAATATTTGCTATTTTCAGAATCCCTGTCATTCAGATAGCACTATCAGCATTTATGGTACGGAGAAAAAGAATTCATCCATTATTATAAGCCTTTATAAGCATCGTCAAAGAAAAAACTGAAATTTTGAAAGTCTCTCTCTCTCTCTCTCAATTTTTTATAAATACATCTAATATTAAATTGCATAAAACTTCAGTTATGTTTAATTAAAAGATTAAAATATATAAAATATTTTGATTTGTCAATGCATTATTTTACGTTCAGATATTGTAAGAGCCGAAATTATAACGTCTTAGCACTTGTAATACATACATACTAATAAATATTTTGCCTTCATTTCTTGTCTCTTGACATTTTGTCAGAGATACGAAAAACGGTTAAATTAAAGATTCTAATGAGAATTCAGTCGAAATCGAGACTGTACATATAAAATATAAAATTCTAATGATCGCAATCACGAATCGCAGTTTCTTTCCTAATTGTCTTATACAAATTATAATGTACATTATGTCAATATATTTAAATTGTTACGTCATCTCATTATCACTGTCAGAAATTTGACGCGTCCGCTAATTGCTTCGTCCTCCGAAGTCTCGTGCGCGAGAATATTGCGTAGGCTCGTGCATACGCCCGCACGCTACTTTCCGTGTATACGAAGATTGTTCATATTCATGAAAGAAAAAAAGAGATGAAGAGAGGAAGAAGGAAAGAGAAAGAACATGTGCGAAAGCCCCACCACGCGATACTATGTCGAACCCACATATCTACATACTAGCGCGGAGGAGGCACCTACACGCTCGTGCCAATACCGACGAACACGCTAGACTGATATATTCAACCGCGTTGTTCTCCACGGCCTCTCGACAGTCTATTCCTCGCCACGATCGTTCCGTTCGCTACTCGCGGGCTTCCTGATTAACATTATTTTGCGTTTTCACGGGAAGAAGAATTCTGCATAACGTTTGCCTTCGCATATGCGAATCACGTGAAGAGATTAGGAATAATCTCAAGGTGTCGGTCAAGGTAAAGAAAACATCTCGTGGGCCCACTGTGCCGCTACGGTGTCATTCGCGTACACTGGTGACACCGTTATTCCGTCCTTGAAGAGATACCAGTCGCGTAAAGAATACCTCGGGCTGTGCCGCAAAATCGCAGTACGTTCACGTTCGTCAAGTTGCTTCCTGTCCGCGCTGTGGAAGATTCCAAACTACATACGAGAAAATTCGCTGTAGTTGGGTGGAGATAGCCCGTTGGCTTCAAGGAGGACAAGAGAGGAAGAGAGAGAGAGAGAGAGAGGAAGAGAAAGAAAGACAGAGAAAGAAAAGAAGAGGAAAGAAAAAGTAAGATTTTTAAAATTTTAATTAAATGTGCAACATATGTGCGCTGTACAAAATTTGTGTAAAATTACATGTAATTTTGAGACACTTTAATAATTTTAAATTAATTTATTTCTAATTTTGCAGTACAAAAGTAAAAATAATTCCTTAATTTGTTTTTTACAGTGTATACACATAGTGAATGTCATAATTTCTATAAAATTACGTGAGATTTACTATAATAGTTGTAAAAT
>VBVR01003597.1:0-17036 GCA_011638315.1 Tetramorium parvispinum
AATTTTTAATGTTTGGAAATATTATATATATTTATTATTATTAAATATCGTATTAAATATTTTTAAAATATTACAATATAATTTAAAATATGTTATGTATTAAGCAATGTACCTTATGCAATATGTTATAATATTAGATGAGTTTATATAGTGTATAATTACTGCGCAAACGAATAATTATTTTTACCATTAACCAATAATAAAATAAATTCTGAAATGCTTATCTCGCGAGATTTGTCATCACATCTGTCTGTTTTTTTTACTTTTTCCTTCTATTTTCTTTTCCCATTGCCATTTCTCTGTGAAGCAGTTAGGTGACATCTATTTACTAAAATAAATAAATATAGCTAAAAAATTAAGTGTGATTATAATTACTAGAATATAATGATCGTGCGGCTAAGTTATTATACTTCGTATGACATTTTCGATATTAATGCACGAAACGCGTACTTAATCATGTTACGGCAACAGAAAAGTAGAAGCATACGAAATTATAGCATAATTTGATACCTGCAATATTTCACAAATAAAATGTAAATAACGAAATGCACCATGGCGAAAAGGCCGAAAAGGTTTATTGCGCGACCAACTTTACGCGCCAAAAGCGAACACGGCAGCGCGCCGCGGTGCTCTTGATCTTCAATCGAAGAAATTTTCCGCGTATTTATGCGTTCAAACAAATTGGCAGTGTATGTACGAGTGCTAAATGTATATTACGCGACAGTTAATTATTATTATGAGGAATAAGACAAGGTTAATATAAGTTTTTCTTACCAATTAAATGAGTCGCGACGCCACTCGTTCCGGAACAGATTCGTCCCGAATTCGTTGTGTTCTGGAAATGAAACGAGAATTAATTTTAAATACGCAAAGTTAAATTGTGGATATTTGAAAATATAATCGTCGTTATATCAATTTTATTCGCGTGATGGGTGTTCAGCCGAACGAAACTTGCTAAATCCGCGTTCGAATAGATTATCAGTGTATGAGTTATGGTACGGTTATGGAAATGTACATGTGATGGTCTTAAAGGTCAATCCGGATGAACTTGCATAAGTGCATAAGTATATGCATAAGAGAATGGATTGGTCTATTTCCCTCATGCACAAGTTTACGGACCAATCAATTTTCTTATGCATATGTTTATGCGTTATGCAAGTTTGTCTGGATCGACCCTAAGTCACAAAAATGTCAAAATGACTCCAAAATGTCATTATTATGTCATTTTATCGTTATTTTAGTGTTACTTTGATGTCAATATAATGTCATTATAATTTTTGTTCTACCTGAATAATGTGAGTCTATACAAGTATCCTTTATCTTTGAACCTACTTGAGTTTCATTGAAAACAAATTATTTGCTACGATTAGCACATTTCATTGTTTGATAATCAATTCATCTACTGAATACTCTATCAGTTTGCATGTGCATGTGGTCGTGAGTGAGCACAGGAATACGTGCGTGGATACAAGTTTATGTCTCTTGCTCTCTCGCAGTCTCCTTCGCTCTCTCTCCCTCTTTTTCCCTTTCCCTTTCTTTCTCTCTGTCGGTACGTTTCGACTGTATCATTAGAAATTATTATACGTGTGTACGTATCAATATTCACTTACATAATTTAAATAACACTGTATGTAAGCAAAGCCCTTTGAAGAACAAAAATAGATGCATATAACAAAAGCAAAGAAATTAAACTGAAATTCAAAAGAATATTTGGCTATTATTATCGATTTTGAAATCTTAGAATTTATTGCATTATTTTATTTGTATTGATCGCAATCGAAAATTTACATCGACATTATATGAAAAAAGTGTCTTTAGATTTTTGAATATAAGTTTAGTTCCTAAGATATTTTATTTGAAACTCGTTTGACGTAAGGTTTCTGGATAAGCTCGGTGACGTCTCGAAGTTTATGCTGTGGGGTATGGTCAGTTACTCTTTTTATATACCTGGTGTCGCGATGCTATCGCTAAATATCGCTTGGTAATAAATTATCTATTTCGTATTTATTTTATCATCTATTAAATTTTAAGGCAAATGGTAAAGTATATAATATATATGATCAAAAAATAAACATAATTTCGTTATATTATTACGTATATATACAAAATTTAAAGTTCATTACAAGTGTAAATAACATGTGAGTAGCATAATATCATGTTATATAATGTCATTTTATATCTCTAGTGCAGAATAACAAACGTGTGACATGAAAGATTGATTAAGTAATCAAATGGTAAATTAAACTGATAACTGTGTAGACATTATTTCTAAAACGCAATAGCTGCCAGTACATAAAATATCACAGGTTCTCACAATTCCCTTGAAAAAAAACAAATTTAATTTGATTCAATTTACTAGTTTCTAGCATTCAGTTTTAAATATTAAAAAAAAAACTTAAGAAATTAATCTTAGAATCTTCGATCTTTGGAAATTAGTTCCAAAATGATTTATTACTTCGATAAAAAAAACTAGAAATACGACATCAAGATTGCACCATATGTAAAAGATTTATTATCTAGTTCATGATTATTCTTTTCAAATTCCAAATTAGCAATACAATAGAGCTATTATTTAAGTTGGATTTTAAAAATTTTACAAAATAAAGTTTTTACAAAGAATATTTCTAAATGTTCTCTAATTAGAAAAGTTGAAGCAATACATTGATTGCTCGACTATAGCGGACACTACGACCGTAATAGCTATGACCTTTGACAGTCGAATCATCGATTAGATTCGCGTGGTGGAAAACATTGGAGAGGGAATGAATTCAGTGACTTTCTGACAGTGTGTTTCAGCCATAATCGGCAAGAAGCAGACCCGACGCGGTACACTCGCTCCGATAATCTGCGATATGCCCCACTCATTCCGGCGAGAAACGAGCCGGGAGTTCATCGCTTCATTATATGACGCGGCGCGTAGTCCCGATAAAACTACCAACTAGGCCACTATGTGTGAAAACGCGGTCGAGTTACGATAAACGTGCTCTAACGTACTTTGATTCGAGTTAATTATCGGTCGAGCTATTAATTATTTTTCCTCGCGTGTACAGCGTTCCCCTTCTTTTTGTTGTTGTATGTAACACTCGAGGTAAAAAGTGCATAGTGAATATCAATCGATACCAGTCGGTACTAGGCGGCGCGATCAAACAGTTCAAGATCACGATCGAGTCGAGTGCGAATGCGAGAATACGTGGATAAATCAACGTGGAATTTTTGAATTTGCTGGAAAAAAACATTACCATGAGATACATCGCGGCACTTGACGTTGGCACCACTACGGTGCGTTTTCACATCCTGAATGAGAAGGCGATCACAGTAGCCTCTTCGATAGAGAAGGTTTGTTGCGATTAATTATTTCTTATAATAAAAACTCGGATGATAATGGAATTGGGATTTCTATTTAAATATGGAATTTGAATATTTTATACGATGATTAAAATCGAAGCTAAAGTATGTATTTTTGAACCTCACGAGACATTAAGAAAGATAAGGAAAAAAAAAAGATTAAAGAGATATCATTGAAAAAATTCAATATCACTAGTATATCTGATATCATTGTTATTGTTACTTACAGTATTTCTGATACGATATAATCATAACATAATTTTGTTGCATTAATATAATGAACATAAATTGCTGCATTTTACATGATTAGGAAAATTAGTGAAAAACTGTAACTTATTGTTTTTTAAGAATACGTTGAAATAGATTTAAAAAATTAATATTAAATCGGCGATATATTTAATCTTATATTTGCTAGTAATTCGCGAAATAGTAAGGAATGAAACGCAGTTTATTTTTTTTATCTCTTCACATTTTATCTCAGTTTTTGTATGTTGTTTAGCTTACGTATAGCATGTTTTGCTTACGTTGCTTATGAATAGCAAATTTTTTTGTTAAACTGTGAAGCAATAAGGATGCCTTTTGCGATGAGTTTGCAAAGAATCTTGTATAATGTAACATCAACGTAAATAATAACAGAATCCATTTCCTGTCAGAGATAGAAAAATAAATTGTCTCTGTAATTTTAAGCGTACAGTCTTGCCACTTATCTTTGAGTTATCACGAGACGCGATAATATTTCATGCCAAATATATGCCAAATAGATTTATGAAAGATGCATATGCATCGCTGGAGAAAAAAAATATATATGTTTTTTGATAAACAGTTTCTCATATGCCCGTGCGAGAAGCGTAGAAAATATTATCCAATACTGTAGGTACAGAAAGAAGCGAAAGGAAAGCAAGAATGCTTTCAAGGTCGAACAATTCATGCAGTTATTACTGCAGTGTAAAGATGTTTTTTAGATCTGTGGGAATTAATAAAGTCAGATGTAACAGAAGAAATACTAGAACACTTCAAAACAGACTGTACATGCTTGTAAATGCTAAACATCGATTTATGCATATAATACGAAGATCGTTATCACTCAGAGTAAAGTACATTCTGTTTCACATATACGCTAAACTTTAGAATCTTTTTGTCATAATTATTTGAATAGCTAGTAGTAACATATTATATTTGCAAAAATAAATATTTCTATTATTTCTATTATTATAAAAGAAAAAAATAATTTGCAGCAATTAATCTGTACTTTTAAGAAATGTTAAGCAATGGCACACACATTATAATGTTTATTTTATATAATTATTAATAAGTTAACGATATTATATATATACTTTTATTCATAAAGAATTACAATTATTATATTCGATATTTATAAAAAATAGAGAAAAGTATCAATCAATACTTATTGAAACACTTTGCATTAACATATTCATTAAATGTCTTTTTATTATTTCGTATCCATTTTATTTTCAATAACTTTTCTTTTACATTGATAATGCATTCTAATTCTAATAAATCATTTCTTACAATTTACATACATAACGTATAAGATAAATTGATTAAAAAAAATGTATGTAGAGAACGATTTTATTTTCTAAGTAGCTTCAGTCTAAATTTTTTCTTCATTTCTTGCTTTTTCAAATTCTTTATGGAACGTTTCATTATTTTACAATATAATAGTATTTATAATCCAAAAATTAAAAATTTACATATTCAATTTAAAATTTCTGTTGATATTTTTCCCCGAAAAAATATATATGAAAACAAACATTAAGTTGGAATTTCAAAGTTATTAAATTGAAAAGAAGACTAATCTAAACAAAATAAAGCTAAAATAAAAATGAAACTTTACTTTTTCCAATTTAGGTAGATCTGATCTATCCAGAGCCTGGCTTTGTGGAGATAGATCCCGATCATTTATGGAGGATTATAGTAAAAGTAATCAAGGATACATTGGACCGTAAGTTATTAATAACATCTTTTGTAGAGTATCAATTTGATAAACTTTATCAATCATTTTTCAATAATAGTGAACAGTCTACATGCGATATCACGTGCACATATTTGACCTGCAATGTCTGTAGTTTCTCTTTTCAGTAGGAATGATACGAACAAAAAGAGTTATATAAAAATCTAGACTATATATCTCAATTATATTGATATGAAAAGCACGCGAATCTTTTCGAACTCCACAATCCATAAACCGTAATCTGAAATGAAAACGCAGATCAGTTTGATTTCACGCGTTTTTAGTAAACATATAAAACTACAATTTGAGCCAGGACTATGGTCCTAATAATCCATTAATTATAGAACAGAAAAGTTATAAAAAACGGCGTATTGCTGATATTCTTTAATTTTTACGCTAATGAATAAGATTATCGACTGATAAATTTTCATGCATCGAGTATAATCAACGGCTTAAATTGAATCCTTGAAAATCCGTCGAAAGTGTGGCAATCTCATTTCTGTATTTCGACCTGTTCTAGAGATGTTCACCGTAAACCGAGATGAAGCCAATTCGGATGCATTGAAAGTAAGAAATAATAAATGTTTGTTATTCATATATGATTTTGTTATGTCAATTAAATTTATATTTTCAGATTTTATTAAAATCGCACCTTATTTGATCAAACAAAATCTTTTTCTTGCATATTGATCTGATCTAATGATGGAATTTCCTTTTCCTTTTCGTCAAATAATAATTCATACGAATATGTTTTGCAGGTATTCTTATATTCCAATTATTTAGCTATGTCATCTTTGGTTTATCATCTTTGTTCACAAAGAGAAATTTAAAAATAGAATGAAAGATATAAAAATAGATATGAAAGAAAATTAAAA
Organism: Tetramorium parvispinum; assembly: GCA_011638315.1. Lineage (NCBI taxonomy): Eukaryota > Metazoa > Arthropoda > Insecta > Hymenoptera > Formicidae > Tetramorium > Tetramorium parvispinum. Next base: position 6,193 of record VBVR01003597.1, read on the forward strand.
TATTCTTAGAGCTTCGAATTCTATCGCCCATGATCGACTAATATCCTTTATATGTTTAGTTTGTTTTCTATGTTATCTCGCAACTTATTTCTCGTTTATATTAACTAAAACAATTCGTTTTATTTATAATTACAGATAGCGGAATCGACCCGAAGAATATTGCCTGCATTGGAATATCAACACAACGTGCTAGTTTCACAACATGGAATATAAAAACTGGAAAATGTTATCACAAGTAAGAGTACTATAAAAAACGCGACGAGAGTTATAAAGATATTTCAATTTGAACAAAATTTCACGATTATGATTATTGTTTCAGATTCATAACGTGGAAGGATCATCGAGCAGCAGCTTTGGTTGAAGAATGGAATCATTCGATAATAATGAAGGGTTTAAGAATAGGCGCGGGTATTTTGTACACATTTACAAGAAGAAAACGATTTCTGGCTGGCAGCGTGATAAAATTTATGAATATGCAGGTTGAAATGCTTTATCAGTTGATTATCTTGTTTGTCTGATTCGTCTTAATTGTTCTTGATCTCGATAAACTATCGTATACCAACTAAATTTAAACTGTAATTAGCAGGATTTTGCAAAAAAATTTATAGATTTTTCAAAATTTTTTTCTATGATCATTGATAGTTTAAAATCTTAATTTCATTTGCTTTGATTCATAGGTTACTTTAAAATTAGTGTGGGCTCTCCAGAATATACCGGATCTCCGAGAAGCGAATAATGAAGACGTGGCTTTTGGAGGTGTAGATTGTTGGCTTTTATATAAATTAACAGGTAAAACAATATTTTACATTTTATTTTTAGATTTATTGTAGTACCTTATAATTTTCTCCCTTTCTCTCTCTCCCTCTTTCTCTTCCTCTTATAAGTATTAGTTGTAAATAATATTTCTCTTTTAAATTTCTTATACATAGCAGTTATATTTTCTTACAATAAAAATAATAGCATTTTTATTCGTTATATTATTGAACTAATTTTGGTGAGTTTATTGTAGGAAAGCATATAATGGATGTTTCAAGTGCCTCAGCTACTGGTATTTTCGATCCATTTACAATGGAATGGGCCAACTGGGCATTAAGTGCATTAAAACTGCCACGAAATATTTTCCCAGAAGTGGTTGATACAGCGGGAAATTTCGGAGTTATGCCCAAAAACATATTCGGAGCTGAAATTCCAATTTGTTGTTCAGTAAGTAATCCAAATATGTAAATCTTTGTCTAATTTAACGATCAATAATACTATATTATAATTGGTTTTAAGTAAACACTATATACGAAGTCTCATGAGTAAATTTCAAAGTTAATGAGTTCCTTTAATCCCAATAATATCTTGGTAATATTAGATGGCCGATCAAGCAGCATCTTTATTTGGTTCAGGATGCTTCAAACCAGGCGATTTTAAGATTACAATGGGAACAGGCACTTTCGTGAATGTTAACACGGGACAAGAACCACACGCATCTGTTGCTGGTAATTTTTCAAACTTATATTACACATTGCGAATATATTTACTAATTTAAAAAAATATAATAAAATTAAAATTAAAAAATTATTAATAGGAATTTATCCAGTTGTCGGATGGCGAATCGGGAAAGAATTAATATATGTTGCAGAAGGATCTTCAAGTGACACCGGTATACTAATTGAATGGGCTAAATCAATAGGTAATTTATTAATTTTAGATTATTATAAAATTATGATAAAATTTATAGAATCTTATAATATTGTAAATCAAATTTATAAATTTACTTTGATCAGAGTAAATTAATATATCTCATATAATACAAATATTGTATTATTATATTCTATAATATAATTTATATGAATGTCTATTCCGTATAAAATAATGTACATATAAGTTTTGAAAGCATAAAATTTTATTTTTTCTAGAAAAAATTCTATATACATTATTATTATTATATGTTGATGTTTATTTATAATTGCTACAGGAATTATAGACAATATTTCGGAAACATCCAATGCAGCAAACTCGGTCACTGATACCGATGGAGTATATTTCGTCCCAGCATTCAGTGGATTGCAAGTATGTCTTATTATAGTAATTTACATTTTGATATTAATTCTTTGTAAGAATATTACAAAATTATTTGTTTAATATAAGGAAGTATATACGTTTTTATAATCAAATTAGGAAAATTATTCTAAAATTTCTTATCTTCCTTATCTCTTTATAAAAATAAAAGACAAAAAATTATATATGAACTGATTAATAACAAATACATGAAAAACATATAATTTATTGCATCTTTCTTCTTAAATTAAACATTTGAAAAATATTCTTTGTATTTACTGTATATAAGATTCAGATAAAAAAGAACATTAAAGAGCATATGAGTATCCTCGCATCCAATTAAAATAAAAAAGAATAACGTATCTGAATCTGCTATACAAAAATTTATATTTAACTATACTATACATCGTTTATTTCAGGCGCCTATAAATGATTATACAGCTGCAACTGGTTTTTTCGGATTGAAGCCTACAACAACGAAAGAACATATCATTAGATCTTTATTGGAAAGCCTCGTTTTTAGGATAAAATTACTTCACGAATGTCTATGCAAGGAAACTTCTTTCACATATCGAAGAATAAAGTAATATGAATATTATAATACTGTGTTATGTTAAAAAAATCATATTTCGTAATATATTTAATAATATTGTAAAATATGAAAGAGAAAGCTTTATTTGGTTTTATTATTGATTTCTGCTAATTTTAACGCTCATAACTATATATACATATAACATATTGTATTGATTCGTACGAATCGTTATTTTTTAGGGTCGATGGTGGAGTTTCCAAAAATGATTTTATTTTGCAATCATTAGCTGATTTGACGGGATTGGAAGTAGAACGACCCGTATCTGTTGAGATGTCAATCTTAGGAGTAGCTTTTTTAGCTGGTTTACAATGTGGTAAAAAAGAATTTTTATTTATTATAATTTGTACATCATACTTTAAAATTTAAAAATGATTAAAATTATTATTTTCTTATATTAAAAAATGACCTAGATTTTGTGCAAATGAAATAAATATTTAACGCGAGCTGCCCCTGATGGTTATAATGTATAACAAAATATTTACTCATTAGCTTTTAAATGGTCTCATTTAAAAAAATACTAAACGCAATTTATTAATGGTAAACGTTTACTTTTTTTTGGAACAAAAAATTATATTGCGGATTTAGTGTATATGAATTCTAAGACAACCTATAAATGCCTATAAATATATAAAAAATCATTCTATAATTTTTAAATATTTTTTATTGCTTGCGCTTCATTTTGTTTAATATTAAAATGTACAATATAAAGAAGTTGTTTAACCTTTACAGGCACACATTTTTCTTCTGAACGGATTTTTATAAAAGTTGGTATATGGGTATTATTTGAGTCGCTGATTACGAATATGAGGTCAGAATTTCAAAATTCAGCTTCCAAAGTGGCGGATGAAAAATGTAAAATCTCGATAGAAATTGACTGAAAATATGTACTCAGGGATTTTCGTGGTCGCTGATGATGAAATTGAGATAAAAGATTAAATTTATATAATCCAAGATAGCGGATTTAACATGGTGAATTCAAAATATACAAAAACTCAATTTAAATTACAAATGGAATTGATAGTTAAAAAAGAAATACGAATTTAGTATATTATTTGGTAATAAAATTTATAATCAGCGACCTGAAAATCCCCCGAAAATCCAATTTTCAACCATTTTTCTAAAAATTTTGCATTTTTGATCCGCCGTCTTGAATTTTGAAATTCTGACATAACATTCGTAATTAGTGATCTCAACCACCCTTATATTGGGAATTTGAGATAAAAATGTTTGTATGGTTACTGAAAAATGAATTTTTTTTAAAATAGGCATTTTTCAAACTTTGTTTAATTATAATAATTTTGCAATTCATGGAACGTAGTTTTATGCTATTTTTTTATGTTCTTCTATCTTATAGACACCTAAAAAATGCAAAAACCCGAACCAAATACGTAAAGTAAAAGACAATCCATGAAAATATGAAAAAAGAAAGGTAGTAAGTATACTTACCGCTGTGCCTGTAAGGGTTAAAAAATTTAAAGATTATTTATCAATTTTTATGTTAAGATAATCGAACGTTAAGGGTTATGCAATTAAATACGTATAATTGTGTTTTTAATGATAATGTATTGTTTGATTTCAGGATTATGGAAGAATAGAGAAGAACTGTTAGAACTCCGTCAAATGGATAGGATATTCAAACCAAACGAAGAATCGCAATTATCTTATCAATATGTTCTAAGCCAATGGAAACGTGCAGTAGAACGCTTTAAACATTGGTATTGACAATAACTTCCAAGTAAAATAAATTTAAAGTAAAAAAATTTTGTAATGATTATGTGTAATGAGGAATTATATACATATATGTATATATATATATATACATTATATATATGTATACATTTGTACTGTTTAATATTGTAAAGTTGATTAGTTAAAAAGTTGATTCATGATAAAGTTTAATAAGGAAGAAAATAATTATCTAAAGAAACAATAAAAGGTAATTTTCTTAATTATAAAATGTAAAAATTCCATTACTGATATTATTCTTATCGTTCTTATTATATCGTATTGCGTAGCATTTCAACGTAACGCTCAATTAAAATAAAAAGCCTTAATGATCAAGTTTCAGTTGATATTTACGATAAAATGCAAACATATTATATTTATTTGCGTAATATAAGTTCATTATAATTATTATTCAAAAGTTCAAAAGTTAAAATTGCATTTTTGAATAATTTTTCCTTACAAAACGTGACATAATATTTAATCATTTAAATTGAATAAATAGAAATACATTAGACAATTACATATATATTTTTTATATAAATACCAGTTATACTACACTTTCTAGATAAGAAGAAAATAAAAATCAAGAGGCACGGTAGTGTCTCGAGCGCCAAGTTACGCGAACTGAGCGCCGAGAACACGGCCGTGCCTCTTCTACTCGAGACGTCGTATTGAGAAGTCCTTCGATTATCGGATCTCATTAACGACTGAACCGATCGAATTCTAAGTATTACAATCAACCGCATTTTCACATGCAGCCAAATTGTATTGCCTTTTGTTATCGTGTTATTCAATTTATATTCATACATCATGCACGCACGTATAATCAATAAATGTTCCACAAATACAGCTCAGAAAGTAAAGTTCCATGCTCCACTTAATTAAAATCGAGGACAAAAGACGTACAATTATAGATTTTATCAAAATTAATATTATAAAGTGCCCATTCAGGGACGATTCTAGATTACAATTTATTGCCACCAGTTAAATGTGTTTCTCGGTAGCGGGGAAAAGTCAGACAAATTACAGTTAACCAAACAAGTAATTGAAAGTGTTGTATAATATATACCACCGGCGTGAAACGGTGTGTAATAACTAAAATTGCATGACCAACGCAGGCTGATGGCAATGTATCATCCTAGCACGCAAGATCTCTTATCAGCTATTAGCTCTTGCCAACTATATAGGGTTCATTAAAAATAACACGCAGGACTAGTATCACATCCAAGTCAAATTTAGTCTTTACAGGTGTTAGACAAGAGTAACAAGTTTCCTTTCTGCATTTTACAACAAGTTGGTCACACTTGCAAATAAACGACTAATTGACGACTCTCAATGCCAATTTAAATTATCCGAGATTTATTATTTATACAATTTATTGTAACAACGAAGGAACCTTCAACTAGCTATAAAATTTAACAAAACATTACGCAAGTTTATTTATTAAATAATCAGTCTAACATCATTTAATACAAATACATATGTGTTAATCAAATAGATTAATTCATTAGGTGGACAGTGAATGATTCAACATGACGTCAGATGTGAGAAGCTTGAAGCAGGCAATTACGCCAATTACATGGCTCAATTGTATATTTTGCATGGGTGTATTTGAAATACCCATAAATCGCCCACGATATTATATAAGTGTTTTTTACGTCGTCTTAATGTTGACCGGATATTTCGTTCTGCTTTACAAACATATTTACCTTTTCCAAGAAGTACTCATTCGAGAATTTATGATATTCTATTTTGTCATCGGACTCAACATCTTAGTTGCCGTCTTGGCTATAATTCTGTTCTGGTACAAATCAGAGGTACGTAAAAACATTTCGCGTAAAATTCGTGTAGAAGCAAACAAAAGATATGGAAACACTACGTTAATAAATTCCAAAAATATTATTTAACTAATTTTAAAATGTATATAACAAGGAACATTTTTTTCTCTTTACATTCTTCTTGTATTCATAATATTCATGCGGAGTTGTTGAATATATATTTGCATGTGTATACATTTTTTTCTTTGGATATCATGTCGTATTTTGAAACAAATAATATTGGACAAACTCACTAATTCACTATTATTTGAATACTTGAAGATTATGAACAATATAACGAAGAGGAATAGTATAGCGGACAATACTTTAGAAGCATTAGGCATAAAACCAGAATATGAGAAAACCTTTCGCAATATTTTGTGTTTTACGGCTCTCTGGATACTAGATATATTAACAATAATCTTCATACATGTAATGTGGTTGTATGGCGATGTTGAATGCCAGGAACTTATTTATGTCACCATAGGCATATGTTTTCCGATTGTAATAAATTCTGTAGTAGTTCTTACTTTCGCTTCGTTTATTAGGCAAGTACTATATTTCCTAAAAAAGTAATAAATAACAACAATATTTCATGAAATGTTTGATCAAAAGACTAGACTAGTTAAGATTTCTTTGACTTTAAAAAAATTTGTCAATTATAATAATATTTCCGAAAATTGTTTATAATAGACAAGATAAACATATAATATATTTTTGTTCATGTATTTGAATACTAATTAAAACTGAAATACGGCAGATGTATTCACGTAAAATTTCAAAGGACAAATACTTTAATCAACAATGTAGTGCTTTGTGTAAATGAATCAAATGACTTCAAGTTTCAAAATCGACAAAATACTCCATCTATTACATTTACTATGGCAAATTACAAAGTTCAAAAGGACAAGATATTACATGTCATTCAAACGTTGAGGTAAGATCAATAATAATTCTTGTTCTTATTATAAAGTTTAATATAATATAACAATTAAACTTAAGAAAAAACTTTATAGTTAAATTAATACCTATATAATAATTTTAAAAAATAGCTGTTTTTATCTCACTTATTTTTTTTATGTTTAAGATAATGTAATACACATATATAATTATTTTTGGTAAAAAGTAATTGTATTTCATATACCTATAATATATATTCTCTCCTCCCCAGCTCACGTATTTTCATAAACACAATATTTCCCGGATTCTACATATAACTTGATCAATTAATCGAATATTTAAACCATTTTAATATTAGCTTTTAAATAATCATTAACTAATTAATACTTTTCTGTCAAAGACATTTACATTTAGAAATTACGAGAATAGGACGGCAAATTAATCATGCTTATTGTCTACAACTTCTGCTCGAGTTGGCAGTCCATTTTACGATAGTAACATCGACTACTTATTGCGCATATGCCGCAATTTCTGGTCATTTAAGTATCACAGTGACCAAAGGAAAGATTATTTCTATGACAATGTCGGCATGCATTTATTCATGGCAAAATATGTTAATGAATTGGCTTTGTACGAATGTAACAACTGAGGTATAAAAAATTATATATATATATATATATAGTTATATGCAATATTTAAAATGGAGTTATTTACATTTAAAGATATCAAGTTTATGTTTGACGTTCAAGTTTGCAAAATAATATAATTTAGTCTATTATTTGTTACACTCAAAATGTTTTTGATACTTATATTTGTGCATTATAATTTTCATTTTTCCTATGTGAAATGCATCGTACATATAATGTATGATTTAGTTATAATTCAATATCAGATTCGCATCGTATGCATTTATATTTATTTCAGGCATATAAAACTGGCGAAATTGTACAATCTTTTAAAGGATGTATTATTGATGATGATATGAGAGAAGAGGTATATATTTATATATTTATGTATTATTGATAATTATGTCAATCAAATTAAATTACTTTCTCCATAACATCAAATATTAATAATATTTACATATGATCATTAATTTATATCAGTGTATTCCACGATTTTCAAATTTCGGCCGATTTTCGAGACTCAACGCCTGCTTCCCTCGTCTGTCAGTTTAACAGTTGTAAACAAAACACGCGGTGCTCTGCTCAGGTACGGCGCTATACGGTTCCATATTCCCTGACTGCTAAACGTCAATGCTTTAAATTTAACCCTTTGAGTACCCATGGGGTCAATATGACTCCAGACAAACCTCTTACAGCACACTATGGGGTCAATATGACCGCAACGAAAGTTTGTCTTAAAATATCTCTAACTTAGAATATCAGAACAGGTCTCGATGCGAAATCTGTTACTGACTATGTTATTGATTAAAATTTTTACTTTATCATCGAACAGTTGCCGTACGCTCTAGAGTGTCAGTTTACTTTTGACGAGCGTCGAAAGTAGAAGTTTCCGAATTCTGGAGATATTTTGACTCCAGATGTAACTCAGTGATTGTTTTATTCAAATTTTTTTTCATATTATATTTTTTTTCATATCATACATTTGTCTCGTATCATTTCTTAATATAAACTTTGTTCCAAACCAAAAAACCAATAGCGTCGTTACGGTACTTTCGCAGTTAGTTGGAGTCAATTGGACCCGCATGTGTATTGAATGTTACAAATAGGAATGTGTGTACTCAAAGGTTTAAACGCCACTTCTTTAACATTTTTTTTTAATAATTTAAAAGGACTATTAAAAAAATATAGGGCGTTGAATCTCGGAAATTGGCCGAAATGTGCAAATTATGGAATACACTGATTTATATAAATATATATTTGTTTTTAAATTCAATGTATTATTTAAATTCAATGCAGATATTTATGTATTTGTTTTCATATGTACATAACAAGAATGCAAATGTATTCGCAGGTTCATCAATTTACACAGCAAGTAATGCTTAATTCATTAAGTTTTACCGCTACTGGATTTTTTTCAATTGATAATTGTCTTACTGGCAAGGTATGTGTTATTTAATTTTCTGCTTAACTTAATTATGTAAATAAAATCAAGTTATCTATTTATTCACAATAATAATATATTTAACATAATCGCATATTATATCGTGTATTGATCGTAACTTATATTAAAATTTATATATTAAAATATTAATGGTAAAAATATATTATCTAATATATCTAATATATCGTCAGATTTCAGAATGAAAAAATAAGAAACTATATACAGTATATTTTTTCAGTTCTTTGCCACGGTCACAACGTATGTTGTTATTCTAATACAAATGAATATATTCCATAAATAATATATAAGTTGAAACTTCAAATATATTATAAATAAATAATCTTTTATTAATCCTGCTATTCCAAGAAGCAAAAATTTACGAAGAAATTTACTAACAGTTTACATCAATAATTAATCTTTATAAATATCACGTATTTAATAAATAATAAAAATTTTCCAAATATGACAAATTGTATACATTAAGTTAATTAAAAATATTTTTAACATTAAGGTAAACCCATATAAGATGGCCATAGTGTTTTAAAATGCAGAAAACATATCTTTATTTTCAATATTTTTTTACCATTCAGCATATGGTTTCACTGAAGCTTAAGGTACACTGCCCGACAATAATTCGTTCCTATCGTTCTACGGACATAACATTTTAATCCCCAAAGTTGTTAGCAGATCAAAATATCGAATGTATGTACGATGCAACCGGCATTAGCGAATATAATTTTCGCAAAATAAATTCAGCGCCGTGACTATATTCCTATGTTCTCCTTGCCCCGCGAAAGGGGCCACGGAACGAATTATTGTCGGGCAGTGTACATAATACTATTGTTAAAAATGCATCTAATCTTTTGTAAAAACAACAAAAATCTTATAATTTTACATTTTTAATTTAATTTTATTTTTATCACACATTGAATATACTATTTATAAAAAACAAAACGTACATACAAAATGAGTTATAATAGTAGCTTTTTTGCACATAGCAAAGTGTAATATCTAAAATTGTGAAAAAAATCATCTGTCTACAGTATATTAAATTGAGAATATGTAAAACTGCATTACTTTTTCAAAATTTTGAAGCAATATCTAGCGGGAACGTCTCAGATTGGCTATTTTATCCAAACTGTGAGGAAAAGATGATCACAGTATTTATAAAAAAACGGTAAAAATGGAAATAAAAATTATAGTTTATATTACAATTTATATACCTTTATTATGTATCTAATATTGATTACGACACTTTAACTGTAATTTATCCGATGATACAGTAGTTTTTAGTGGTCGCACGAAAAACTTTGCAGGTACCCATATAGGGTCGCCAGTAATGACAACGAAGCCAACGTTTAGCCAACGCTACGGCAATCAGATGTTGGCCAAGATTCTGTTACCCAGTACTAATCCAGCACTGGCAAATAGTTGGTTCTCTATCTGTAAAAGAGCCAACGCTTGGCCAACGCTTGGTAATCAAGTAATGGCCAAGAATCTGTTAGCCAGTACTGGGCCCGCATTGGCAAACAGCTAGCTGTCGATATGTAGGCATTAAAACGCTTGGCCAACGCTTGGCAGTCAAGTATTGGCCAAGAATCTGGTAGCCAGTACTGGGCTAGCACTGGCAAAAAGCTAACTGCATACATATATATTTTATTTTAACTCGTATAAGGTTCTCTCATTCGCCGCTAGGC
>VBVR01003598.1:0-17033 GCA_011638315.1 Tetramorium parvispinum
GTTTATTTGCATTCCAAAAGGTACCAAATGTAAAATATAACCAAAAATAGCTTAAGTGGTACGCATTTGGCAACTCTCCCCTATATAGTATTAATTTAATGCAATATAATCTCGTGAGATTGAGGTCTATATTTATATATGATATGATATGCGATGATGAAAACATAGAAAATGTAGAAAATATAATATTATTTCAAATTTAGGCGTGCACGTTATTCAGCTATTTGATAAAACCCGTCATTTTTAGGATTAAAACGATGAGTATAGCATTGTCAATATTTTTATATTTAATTATTGTAACTTATTTACAAGTTTATTATTCATGACTTATAGTCTCTTATAGTAGACATAAAACTATTTTTCATAGATTATCCAATGTCGCTTGTCGGAATTCTGCTTTTCTAGTTCGCCCTTATGCAACCATTATTATTCTTTAAACTTTGAATCATTGAAGTGTTTCGATTAGAGTATATTTTGCTCATTGATCTAAACTATGCGACAATACTCTAGTGTCACCAGATTTTTCGCCAAAATTAAGATTTATTAATTAATACTTTTTTATTTTGTACATATTTTGTAAATATAATGATTGTTAAGAAAGAGATATCTAGGTATTTAACTTTAGTCTGCTTTTTATCGGTTTGAAATGCATAGCTCCAATAGCGCATGCGTTTTTAGTATGGCGTCACGTGGCCAGACCGAGAACTCGTTTTGATAGCTTTGTGCGTGGTATAACCTAACCGTCTGTTGTTGTCAGCACGCCAATGTTTATCTCTGTTTAGTAAGTTTCTACAATTTGAATATTTGACTTTAATCATTAACTATTATTTCAAATCATTAATTTTGGTCCATTACGTACTATGCTCTAACAATCGAGATGGATTATTTTTGTTGTAATAATTCTATTAATTAAGAAGTTAAATCGCGTAAGAATAATAGAGAAGAGAAGTTTGATATATTAAAGGAAATTAATACAAGTATTCATTATAGGTACGCATATCTTAAGAAGAAGAAGAGAAAAATGAATATTGAATACAAATTCGAAAAAGAAATCGATTGCAAGCAAGGTGCTGTCAGATCCGTACGATTTAGTGGTAAGGAGACTTGTTTACTTTTAATATACTCTTGTTTTATCAGAATATGTGAAGGGAAACTGATAATTTTGTGTTTTAGTGGACGGTTCATATTGCATAACGTGCGGATCAGACAGGAAACTGAAATTATGGAATCCGTATAAGGCTGTTACATTAAAGACGTATGGTGGACACGGTGATGAGGTTATGGACGCTTGCGCGTCCTGCGACAGCAGTCAGATAGCTTCCTGTGGTTTAGACAAATCTGTAATCGTCTGGGACGTGGCAACAGGCAACCCTGTGCGTCGTTTCAGAGGACATGCAGGACCCGTCACGACAGTCAGGTTTGTATTGTCTGTAATCAGGGGTATTAAGTTTATCATTATACTTTATTTAATATTCTAATACATACTGCAGATCATGTTTAAACAGGTTTATTAAGATTTTTAAGTATAAGATGTAAAGTACTTTCTCAATGATTCCCATTTATTTCTATCTTAAATAATTATTCTATGAATTAAGAATGTCGTATGTAATGATTTTTATGTTATTATGTTTAAGTATAATGTATTTCTCAATATAGAAAATATATGTTCTCTTATGCTCTCTTATTCTCTTAGCTAACTTAATGTTTCCTGTTACAGATTTAATGAAGAATCGTCCATGATCCTTTCTGGATCGCGCGATAATAATGTAATGTGTTGGGATGTACGTTCCAAGGCGCAAGAGGCGGTACAATCTTTGAACGATGCCAAGGATTCCATTTCGAGCGTGAGGGTTTCGGATCATGAAATCTTGACCGGTTCTTTCGATGGCAAAGTACGAACATATGATATACGAGTAGGTGAACTTTGCGAAGATTATATGGGAGGTAAGAAATTACAATGTGATGGATTTTATTTGTTAAAAGGAAATTAATATACATTATACAAATTTTTTAGATGCAATCACATGCGCCAGTTTTACCAGAGATGGACAGTGTTTAGTCGTCAGTTGTGCGGGCAACGTGATCAGATTGATCGACAAGGACTCGGGAGAGCTACTCGGCGAATTCACAGGACACACTGGAAAGGACCTGTGCCTAGAATCGAGCGTAGATTGTCAAGACAAGAGAATTCTTTCCGGCTCGGTGGACGGGAAGTTATGGATTTGGGATCTTTTGTCTCAGAAAGTGGTCGCGAAGCTCTCAGGTTTTAAGCCGACCAAGCATCCTACTGTGTCTATAAGTGTTCATCCGCAGATGAACTGCTTTTTGGCTTCTAACGGATCTAATATATTGATGTGGAACACACAGTCTCACATAGATAACGAATAATAGCGAAGTTTATTCTATTATCTTTTTATGTACAAAGTAAGTCCAAAGTTTAACAATTTTAGTTCAACAATTTTAGTTCAACAATTTTAGTTTTTTTAAATTCTTTTTACAAGTGAAATACTTATGGCTGTGTACATATTAATAATAATCTAGTTATTTTTTTTTAAGTTGAACTGTTTAATAATTAATGATCGCTTGTCCAGTTTATAAAAAATTGTAAGTTATTTTACGTATTCTGATAATTTGAGTAATTTTATCCTATTCTTTATCAGATCATCGTCAGATATTCTTAATGCAAAATTAACTAGTCAACGTTGTCATTTTAAAGGAATTAAAGGAAATTATATATTTTTGTATACATACAGCTGTATTATTCTGTAATTAAATTTCTTGTAATATCCAAAATATTTGTCAAGCGAGTACGGTATGTTTTCAGCAGCTAAATATTAGTATTCGTGCGAGACAAACAACATACGAATTCCATCCTGTCAACAAGAAAAAAAAAAACGAAAGTATTCTATTCAAGAATGACGTCCGATTCGCACACAGGTAACAAGTGTGTGCGTGTGTGCACGCCGGTAACGCGCTGTCACAAAAAAAATTTCACGTCATCGTCATTTCTCGTCTGCCGTTTGTGGAAGGAGTGAAGAAGGTGATGTCCGCGGCCTTCCCTGGATTAAGCTGGGCCGCGGTATCGTACGCGTCGCGCGCGTGTGACGCGCGTGAACGCGACTTTCGTAGCGTTTTAACGTCGGTGCGCCACAGCCGGGCGAGGAGTCGGTCGGCAGGACGAGGGGGGCCAGAAGGAGGAGGAGGAGGAGGAGGAGGCGAGCGGAACGGTGAGCGCGCACAATGGAACGCGCGAGGAGCGAGACTGCGCGCGCAGGTGGCGCGATGTCGGTGCGTCAGAGCCTCTGGTCGGCCGGCGTAGTCTCGCCCGGGAGAGCGCGCCAAGGTGGGAGAGAGACGGAGAGTGGCGTTACTCGCTGGGCGATCGAGCGTGGCAGAGAGAAGCGACAGAGAGCGAAAGAAAACCGGCTGAATCGCAGTGGCGGATTAAAGGACACGCAATTTGAACTAATTTTGGGAGTTCCTGTCGCTGGTAAACATTTTTAATTAAGAAACCATCGGAGAGAAAGGAGGGGAGCGAGAGAGAGAGAGAGAGAGAATGAATGAATGAGAGCGAAAGGTAGAGAGAACGAGAATTCGTCGAGTATTAACTGTAAATGTTAACTGCGATTGTATTAATTACAACTGTTGAATTGTAAGACAAAATTATTAAACTATGTAAATGTGGAATTGTCACGTTTTTAAGAGTTTCCCGAAACATTAGAATCTCTGCGGGCGAGAAATTTATTTTAAAATGATTCATATCGATCTCCTCGTCCAAATCGGCGGAGTTTGTAAATTAGAGTCTCCTTGAAACTAGTACGGGACTACGATAGTGAACTGTTGTAATAGTTCGTGATAACGGTCTACGCTCGTTCGCGAACGAAACGCGACGATGTGGCTCCTACTCGCGGTGAAATCCGCTCCGAATTCACAGTTCTTGAATCCCTGCATGTGAGGCTCGTCAAGAATCATTATTTGCGACGGGACTTTTGCAGATGCGGAGGACCGAGCCCTCGCGTTGGAGATCCGCCCCCAGGCCCGAAATCGGAGGGCGCTGACGCCTCGACGCAATAATCCGCCACTGTCAGATCGACGCGGAGCGGGCAGAGAAGGCGAGGGAGAAGGACGGATATACCTCGCGAGACGCGCACAGAGGTGGCCGCACACGGGGCGGGCCGGTCGGTCTCTCCACTTGGCCGAGTGTATTTTTTTTCTCACCGCACGGAGCAACCGCGAGGAGAGTGGCTAACTGACTGACCGATAGGCGGCTAGAGAAGGACGGACTGCGAGAAGGACGGCGAAGGTTGCGGTTGATGAGAAAGATAGAGAACGGGACGTCCGATTGACGGTTACCGATGCCGGTGGTCGCTGGACCGCGTGGTCTTGCGAGGGGGATCCGTCAGTGATCGTCACTCCGTCCGATAGCAGTGCGCATTGTTGTTGTTATTGTTGTTGGTCGATATTCGCGAGAGGAAGAGAAGGAGCGAGCAAGCGAGAGAGAGAGGGAGAAAGAGCGAAACCCGGCGAGGGGGCGAGCGAGAGGCGGGGAGAAGAAACTGTCGCGGCAGGAAGCACCGAGAGGTTGGCAACGGTGGTGGTGCCCGCTGCCGCTGGGGTGGTGGTGTGGTGGTGGTGGTGGTTCGCCGTGACACACAGTGGTGGAACGGAGGCACGAAGGACACGACCGTGAGAAGAAAGAAGGTTGTTATGGGGCGAGAATCCCGTGGCGTGCTGCTGCTCGTCGCGCTGGCCGTGCTGGCAGCCGCGGACGCCTTCTCGACCGACAGTAAGTCTGCATTTTTCAGTCAGCACGTACGAAGCATTTTCGTCGAGCGACAGCGAGCGAAAGGGGAGCGTGGGAGGAGTAGGGTAGGAAGGAGAGAGCGAGAGAGAGAAAGAGCGAGCTGATCCTGAAGAGCCTAGCTCGTATACACCCAGCTTCTCTCGCGAAGAAAACTGTCTCGCGTTTCATTTCTCGAGTTCTTTCGACGGTATTTGTGATATTTCCATGAATTTTTCAGTTATGACTCCGCTCGCCTTTGCCCTCGTTGATCCTCTTCCCCTTCTTCCTCCCTTCATTCCGAGAGACGCGTCAATGAGGATGTGGATTTTAACGTTCGCTCGCTCTCCCCCGAGGACTGACTATTTATCCCGCGTTATTGGCCATCGCGCTGGATATCGGGAGGAGACAATCGATTTATTTACGATCGTAGTCGTACGTGCGTGGTCGTTATTGACTGTCAACGTCACCGCTGTCGTCGTTCAGCGTTAATGTGAGACGCGTGAGATTAATGGCATTGTGACATCGTATTATTTCGAAAGAGAGAGAGAGAGACTAGACCCTGCGAAGCCTCTGAAAAACACGCCGGCGAGGACGTGAGAGGGGATTTCATGGCGGCCGTTTCTCCCTCACCCCGAGTCCATCGCCGAAATTTCCGTCTCTCGTCGGGAAACGCGTCACAGATCGAATCTCCTCGGTTGTATATTGAAAATATCGGATAATTTTAGAAAATGTTATTATCGTGTCAAATTATCTCGGAAATTAATAACGTTAGCATCATTACTCCAAACTGTATCTTAGAAATTATTAATTAGGACGTTGATCTAATTTAGATTTAGACCATGGTGACTTTCCAAGGTGACTTGCTCGTAGGTCGCGTATTCGAGTGAGCGAAGCGTGTCGAGATCTTCACGTGTTCCCGTTCCGTCGCGCGGCCGATCGCTCGCAGCATCCCTCCGGACCGCGGGGACGAGCCCCCGAAAAAGCGCCGCGGCCGAGACGTTCGATTCAGCTGACGCAAAGTTGCACATTATATAAGTCCGATAGGCACGACGTCGTTCCGTTTTGTCAATGGTCGCGCACACTCCCACTTTTTCATTGAGCTGCTGTGTACGTTTCTGTTTCGCCGAAGCGAAATATGTATGTACACAAATGGCAGATGTTAACATCGTTAAGAGAAAATGGAGTAAACCGGTAGTCATTCAGCGTCACTTTGTTTTGATTTCTGCAATAAAGATATTTGCAAGGCACAAATAAGTTCCTAAATAACGAGAAAATGTCTAGTTAACGTGAGAATCTTTTCACAAATAAAACCACGTTACAGTTTCTCTTATCTGCATGCGACATGTATGAGCGAAAGCTTGTTTTGTTATAGTTTTAGCTTGATATTTACAGGATTTTAAATTTTCTGACTTAATGTCATCTGTTCGCAAATGTCGCAGAAAATTTGTGTTGACATAATAGGATTAGAGATTTCATCTCTACTCGAACATACTTATACTTGTATTTATTATACGGTTATTATTATACAACACATGTTATATCAGATCACATAAAAGTAGGTCAAAACAAAATTAGCATCATAACTCATCTAAATTTAAAAAGATAGAAAAAGGAAAGGGAAGAAAAAAATTTCTCTCGCACATCTCCATATATGCTTTATCTCGTTGTGAATATTCTGACAATTTAAGAAGTCCAAGTAATGGAAAATTCCTATTTTTGAATAAATTTAAAATTATCCGATTAAATGTTCGATTTACGAGTAATATTCTTGGGCGTTGAAACGAGATCACAAGTTAATCTTTCGCCCATCGTGTCGCATGTGTATGAAATATGGACTAAAATATCAAAGTTGTATCGCGAGAATTGTTAAGTCTGATAAAGTTAATTTGTCTCTCGATTTTTCCTCATTAAGACTGTCGATTCGCCGTTTAATTTCCGAAGTCATTGGAGTTTTGTCATAGAGAATTGCTTCGAACAAGAAAATTATCGACGAAATTGCGTTATTTTTCTGTCTGCGTTACGCGAGAGCCCGTAGAATTGTTTCACAAGCGCAGAGTATAACTACCGAATCTAACACATTCACGAAATATGTTTCAGTATGCACCACGGACGGAAAGGCGCGCGCGCACACACACACGCACATACACATTAGTTACAGATATGCAGGTGCAATTAGTGTAATGATTCTTCCGGCAAATCCAGGCGCCACGCAAACCAGCGGAATAGAACTCCGTTGATCGTGGACGTTTATTTGATCGGTTCTGACCGCACACGAATGCACACACGCACACACGCTCAAGTCACTCCGGCATTTGCGTTACATCCCGATTTTCACTGGCCTGTTAACATCGTCCGATAATTTCACCGAGGAATTCATGAGGTAGCGCAAAACGCAGCGGAAATAGCCAGCGCACCGTGATAAATCCGTGTCGGCAATTCCCGCCGGGAGTTGTTAAGGTGTTTTCGCGTATCGATGCACGGGGCCGTACGTGAATTCGCAAAAACGTCGATCTCAGATCTCGTGTTGTGTTTGGCTTGGATTACCGCCGTGCACCGTTCATGTTATTTCGGATCCGTTCGTCGATGATCTTTGTAAGAATAACTGATCTTTCTAGAAAATTCGCGTCGTACGATCGTTTAAGTAAACATTTCTCAACTACAGCAATTACAATAGTAAGAAAACGATCCTCACACTGTTGGAAGCAATGTGTGAGTATCACACACTTTTGACGTGTGATGCGTGTCTCATGTTTTAAGACGCCTATGAGTATGCGAATTTTTAAAGAACATGTGAATATCATACATTTTTAAAAAAATTTACATACAAACGTCTTAAAACGGGGGACACACCGCACACGCCAAAAGTGTGTGATATTCACACATTACTTCTAGCAGTGCAGATGAAACATTAGGACGTCGAATGTAAAAATTGTAAAATTACAATACGTTGATATGAGTAACCGGAATAACGGTGCTGCATATGTTAAAAATAAAACTGCGTGGTGTTATTCATTTGCTAAATTCATTCATTTCATTTCATTTGCTAAATGAATAGTAGGTAGAGATAGGTGTTTAACTCTATTGTCGTCAGCGAGGATTGCGAAGTAACCTTGTCTACCACTTGATACGCAAATGAGTTACGAGAGATTACGTTTGATTTTATTATTGCTGCGTTAGCATTGGAACGACGCACGTGTCGCGGTCGCATCCGCAATCGTCTCCTAACGGGCGAGTCACTCTAATTATAAACCCGCTACAAATCTTGGCGTTATCTCAATTCGTTTATTTGCGAGATCCGTAAAGCTTTCGCAATGCAAGTGAAAGAACGTAGGCGATTTAAGCAGTAAGTGAATCGAGTATATTCTCGACAAGTACAAGACTAACTTTAAAGCTGAAAAATTACGATCGATTTTCAATACGCTTAATTTCCGTTCCTTATGTTTTTAAACGTGCTGTTCCTTATTAAGCTCGTTTTGACTACTTGTTGAGTTTCTCTCAGTGTATTTTTTTCGTTGGTTCTCAGGTAAGCTAGCTTGTCCTTTGAGGCAGTTCCGATGTGCCAATGGCAGATGCATACCAATCTCGTGGGTCTGCGACAAAGCGGACGATTGTACCGACAATTCCGACGAAAGCCCGGAGGAATGCAAAAGTAAGTGACGCGCAGAATTATGCGAGATACATCGAATTAGTATATGCATAACATGCGATGTGACGTCCGGCGTGGCCCGTACGGTCGAGCGCAAATTTGCGCAACTCTTTGACGCGTCAAACGCGCATATGAACCGAAACGCAAACATCATTTTAAATAACAAATATTAGTGTTGCGTAAACGATTCGAACCCATTTCCCATTTCGTCGTTTCTACATTCGTAACTTTCCACTTTTCACGATCATACAGTTTTCACCATTAGCCCTTTGATCGCTGAATCACGTGCGAATCCTGCAACGTCGGTGAACGTCGCGAGATCCAAGTTTCATCGAGTATCGCGTAGAATCGTAGAAGGAATCTCAATAATTCTTTTCAGACGCGGACAATGGAGCGAAATGATGAAGCGTTTTATTTTCGTCGGGAGAATTTTTTTGCGACAAACTGCAATCACGGATACGCGTCGAACGTTCTTTGCTCCGCGAGTAATGAAACATTTATGAATCGCGTAATATCTGCGACTTTGTTTTACGTCGCGTCGATATCGATGGGAGTAATATCATAAGCGTACGCAATTACGCCTGCGATATTAGAAGCGACGCGGGGTGGAGGGGATATGATAAATTGTTTCGGAAGTTTCGCGCTACACTACTGCGAAGGTGCATACAAATGTGTACAGCTGCACGTGTATTCGTTAATTAAATGACGATCCATTGACAAATAAGCCGCGCGTGTTTGCTCGCGGGTTCTTCCACCGTTTTATTGATCTCGGATGGATGTCTCAGCAGAGCGCCGAACTAATTTTCGCGGCTGCGATTTAAAGCGCGAATCTCGGCGCTGGACCGTCGTTCGATCGATCGCACTCGGGGATTTATTTACGAGGCACCGTACCGTCAAACGAATCACATCCCGATCGACATACATAATAACGCTTAATAGCTGTAACACGACGTAACGTCGGCGTTATAGCGCGCGCGATAAAGCGTTACAATGTAGCTTCGCGAAAATATTCGCGTGAATAATGTTGATGAATTATAGAATTTTAATTAAAACTTGAATTATGGCTTTCGATTTACATTTCCGCTTGATTTCGCAATGGTCGCCCCCTCTCTCAGCGCTATATCGATTGTTTATGTGCCTCGTGGAGGAAGTTGCGCAAGCGACGCCGTCCAAAAGTCAAGATTCGTCCAAAATTGCAAATAATTTTATTATATATAGTGCATTCATTACGCTTGATTTATCTTGCCGCAGACGCGTTGTAATGACCTGCATGATACTGTATTCTCGCGGCGTCTCCGTAGATAAATTTATAGATAAAAAACATTAATCGTGAATAATCTCGTGAGACATGATTTTCGTAATCGCTCGTAATTACTTCTGTACAATTCGCGATTGAAAATCACTTGTATCTTCGTTGATCCATTATTCCTCGACGCAATGTGTTTAAATGTGTCTAAATGTTTATGGATTCATCGAGTGACATTTACTAGTTTTACGAATCCTTCAATTAGAAATCGTTTAGCATCCTATAAGGATTCATTCATTTTTTAATAATAACGTTGAACTTCAAGCTTTGGCGATTTCCCAATTGATTTGCGAGACATTCGCAGTTTTGATGGACAAATATTAAAATAAATAGTATCGCTGTGTGCAATATAACTATTTTCGAGCGTTCTACATAGCTTGTCTCTGATATTCTGGTAAGAGTGATTGAGAAACGCGTTTCATCGCGATTAAAACTCGGCGATAATCGACTTCAAGTTTGCATCGCGAATGTTTACACTATCGCATATACATATAACGGAACATATAACAAGAAAATCTAAAGCTTACGACGCAGTAATCTCTTGCCTTTCCTTGTACTTCGAGTCTGGCGCCTCGTGACGAAAAGAAAAACGAATAAGAAACGGTAATCGCCATAATTTTATAAATATGTGATTATAGACCCACGACGTGCAATTCCGTAAGAATACTACCAGTAATAAAAACTCGCCGTCCTTGCCAGTACTTATGGTTTCCCCGATTAAACACGCGAGAATTGGCGCTGACAAGACGCAGTCTCTTGTTAATCTTGCATCAGATAAAACGATCTAATCTACTCTCTCGCATTATAGAACAAAACTGCACTCGTGTCCCATTTGTCCAGTAAATTGTTGAGCTCGTCGCTCGAAACTTGATTCGAAAAATCTTGAAGAAGAAATATCGAAAAATATATCTAACAATTCGCGTGAAGGAGGCACTTTTCCAAAAATAATTATTATATATTATATGTCTCAATATTGGTACGTAAAAGTAATTATTGAATAATTAATATTGAAATATTATAAATTCGTTTGACATTATTTTCAAAAAATTTTGTTATATTCAGTAAATATATCCAGCCAACCAACCTGTATTTAATGCGTAAACATTGCATGTACATTGTGTCGCGGCATTTTCTCTTCTTTAATTATATTTCTCAAATTAGTCCCATTGTATAGTTTTGTATTATGCTCTCCGTAATGTAACGTAATTGTACTTTTGTGGAGCATTTAATTTTCCGTAGAAGATTCCCTTGCATTTGTGTAAATTGGTTCCACCGGCTGCGAGAACGCAAATAAACAAGCGGTTAAATAAGCAACTAAATAGACAAACTGCGGCACGATAGCGCAACGACGCGAAATAATAAGATAGGAAAGGCAAGGGAAAAGGAAGACCACGAGGGAAAAAGAGTGCTATCTAACGAGCGAAAAGGGGCAATAAAAACAAACGAGACTGCCAAACGAACCGAACCGACATTGCCCTTTTGTCGTTTCTTAGAATGTTCGCAAGGGTTTGCACTTTGCACGCAGATTTCACCGCGTCGCGACTCTGTCGTTTCTTCCATTTTTTCCCTCCTTTTTCTTGGTCGGCTTCTTGCATGTCGACTGTCATTTCGACCCAGGATCTCGAATCCCACCTCGGTTTCGGTGATTTTCTCCCGCCTGTCCGAACGTTTCAACTATGCAGCTGATTTCAACAAGTAATCAGCTTTGTTCTTCGTGCACCATTTCCTCGAATGATCAAATTTCATCTTTAATTAGGATCACGGACGAGATTCTTGATTCGAGATTATAAATCTCGATGAAGAGAAACAGAATGGAGCTGTACTCCGATTTGCTATGAGTCGCCATTGGTCCTACACAATATTCGATTAATTTGACTAAAACAATGAGATAAAATTAGCGACATATTGAGTAAGCCTTTCTCAATATGTCGTTAATTTATCTAACTTAACTTCCATGTTAATTAAAATTTTATCTTCCTTTTAGTCAAAATTAATGAAATATTGAGTAGGAGCAGTGGCGACCTATGGAATAGTTAAAAATGACTCAAATTGAGTATACGTTGACACTACGAGTTTAACAGTGTATAGAATTTCATGCAATATATCAATGTCTTACAAACTCTGATAAAAGGTTCACATTATTCGAGAAATACTAGTCACGCTTCCTCATTCAAGGTTTTTCATTAATTCTAGATTGTTTCGACAATTCTGTAAATACAGATGCAATTAAGCGAGAATTAGATCGGAGATTCATTAACATCGTCAATCAATCTTGTCTACCGTGACCTAAGACCACGGTGCAATGCCACTGCTCCGACGCGGCCGCAAGGTCCAGGTGATGTTGCATCAGGCTTCGAGTTTATTTCTTTTTTCCCTCGCTTCGTCCTGCGCTTCTTTTACGTTGAACTCTTTCGCCGCCACCGAAGGAGAGCCGCGCGGTTCTTCCTCCATCCGCCTGCCTCCGTTCATTTAGGGTCGATGCATTTTGTAACGCAAGGTTCGCGCCGGTTGCATCAGTCGACGAGACGACGAGGAGAACCGATTCGGCTGGCGCGACTGCCAACGCACCATATAATTATGGTGAAAGCCAGACGCGGTATGGTGTGTATAGACTCGCATGATTTGCTCGAACATCGACTCGCACATTGGCGGCCGCATCGATCATTTCCTTGAGATTTTGCAACAGACGGACTGACGACGATCGAGTGTTTGAATAACGGATGAATTAGTTGAACTAGAATTTGTTTAATCGAAATTGTTCGTTCGTTGAGACATATGTACATTTATACACTCGTAAGAACACTGTAAAACTGCATTCACGTAATTCGAAAAAATAAGGCGTGTCCTGTAAAAATTAAAAATACGCTCCATTTAGGAGTCTCCGAACTTCGTGCTATGCTTTCGCATTTAGACATCAATTGGTGCTTAACGATTTCTAACTCAATTGAAATCAATCGGTTGGTCTGCGTCACTGGAGCAACGCCAACGAAATCTCGCGACAATCATTGGTCATTGTTCAGTGTCATCCCAAGCGAATCCGTTTTTATTGCCCGTCGTTAACAAATATATTCTGCAAACTTGCAAAATTGCAAAATAAATCGAAACTGGAAACTGCGTTAACTGCTTAACCACGATACATTAGCTCTTTCGAAACGACCAACAATCGAAACGCCAGCGCCTGAGTTAATTATTTCTGTACAAGTAAATTAACATAGCGTATAACGATTGCGAAATTGTAATAAGAGAAGTTTTGATTTTGAATTTTCAATCCAAAATTTGAACCGAATGTATATATATTAAATAACTACACATAATTCACGCAGTTGTTTCACGAGAAATAATACATACGTGCCATCGATTCCGGAGCACATCGTATCTGATTGTCTCCGAATGGTATTTTTGTGTGTTAATTTCGACACACTGGGGATAACGTGGATATGTCAGATTAATATTGTTAATGGGCAATTCAAGATCTCGATTAATCTCAATTTAAATGGCCCTTGGGGGCCAAGCGAAGAATAGATAAAATATGAACTCGGACGATGTAATTGTAACAATGTCCCGGGGCAGTAAATATTGATCGTGACAACGTGTGAAAAGCGATATTCATAGGAAGTATAACGCACGCATTTTGTGGCGAATACATAACGTACATAATCGTCGACAGTGTCGAGCATATTATTATCTGGTCTATTTCAGCCTTTCAAGCTGTTGAATGGCGAACGTATCGCACGCGTATTTTCTGTCACTCGCAAATCGGTATATCGGCGCAGAATGACACTCGCAAGAGACACTCGCACGTAGTGTTTTAATAAAATTTAAATTTTTCGATTCTCCCTCGGAAAAGGGAATCTCGTACGAAAAAATTTTATTCCACGTCCTCGATTTATTTTTGCATACAGAATCACCTTTTCGATTGTATTACTGGCTAACACATCAGTATGTCTATATGCATTTCATGCATTAGACTATAATCCTGTTACAAGTCAATGTCTGCGAAAGAGAATATGTCAATTCTAAAAACAGATATTCCCCGTGCAAATCTCACGATTTTGAAATAGACACTTAATGGATATATAATAATTTTATCAATTGTAATAGAATTTTTAGAAATGTCAATTTCTCCTAAGTAAAAAACCCTATCCGTTCTCGTAATAGAATTTGTGTCCGAGATGTCTGAGATATTGACTTATGACAAAGTTATATAAATCTTGTATAACCCGTAACTCCGAGAAATTGAGAGGAATTTCGCTTTTCGACTTCAATATTTAAGCAATTTCGTCCTCGAATCCTCGAAAGTTAACGTTACATATTTAAGATTACTTCGGAGCTTCGTAACTTCGCTCGAATCTATGCAAATCAATTCAAATCAGCTGCCTCATGAATCGGATATGTGCGATAAGAGTAAAACAAGAAATTTCTATTCCACACGACGAACGGCCAGAATTAAGTATTTATTTATACTTTATACTGTACTGTAAGTAGAATCCTAAATAAAAGAGGGACGGTAATTCGCGCGCGCGTACATGTCATAGAATGATAAATATCCTCGCATCTACCGTTAATGTCTAATATTACCTGCTCGGAAATGCATGGATTATTATGTGACAACAGCTCGCAGCGTAATAACCACCGCGTAATT
Organism: Tetramorium parvispinum; assembly: GCA_011638315.1. Taxonomy (NCBI): domain Eukaryota; kingdom Metazoa; phylum Arthropoda; class Insecta; order Hymenoptera; family Formicidae; genus Tetramorium; species Tetramorium parvispinum. The sequence continues at coordinate 14,378 of VBVR01003598.1, forward strand.
TGATACAATAATTACATGACGTTCATTAATTAATCATTTGCGCGTTTAACTCTTGTGAAGCCGTCCGCGAAATATTCCGCGTTCTCGCCAGATATAATGCATTTCGGATGCAGCCAATAAAGCCTGTCATGAGAATGATATTGCCTTTTACAATCAGTCTTTTACAATCGTGCAACTTTCAATTTTATATGAAAGCCAAAGTTATATCTGGATTTTGTCCTGTCTTGGATGAATTACATAAATGCTGTTTAATTCTTTCTTTCTTTTTTTCTTTCTTTTTTACAAAAGGAGAGTATCGGATGAGTCTTTTTCATCAGTCGGTCGCGTAATCGATCGGAAAATACTGGCGCTGCAAAGCGCTAGACTTCTCTCCGTCGTTATATTAAATTTAAACGCCGTGCTGTGTGCGCAGCACGAAATCCAATAAATTAGTTCGCATGAATACATTGGGCAGTCTCGCGACACATAGTTTCAATTAATCCGCCCGTAGCTTCTTGCCACTGAAAAGTATATAGGGTGTCCTCCCTAACTGCTAATACAAACGACAGGGTGATCTGTGAGAAAGAAACAAGCTGGAAGTACAAAAAGATGATATATTTTGCGATTTAAAATCGGTTTTTATAGCTCGCAAAGCCAATTTCTTTTTTTTTTTAGTTATTTTTAAAATTTATAAGAATTGCTTCAATTTTAAATGGCCACCTATCATGGTACTGAAATGTTCGAATTGTTGGTAATTTTAAATAAACAGCGTTTAAATATAAATAATCTCGTTTTTTAAATAAGGATATTTCAGTAGTGCATTAATGTATTAGGAATGGGACTCTCGAAAACGGATTGATCGATTCGCGCGGTAATATCGTGAGCACACGACAAGATATCGCTGATAAAGCGTGATCTAGTTGCGGCACGGAGAGTCAAGCGCGTGAAAAGGGAATGATGAGGTTACTTTTAATCAGAGTCGCAATACGGGACAAGATTCTTATGCCAGAAAACTGGTCGCGATCTTATCTCGCATACATTCCACCTTTTAACGGGTTACACACGACATGTACATATTTCGTGCATGCTCCTTATACTTTACAGCCTGCAAACGTGCACATACTACAATGAGTCGCAAAATTATCTACACTTTCTCAATTATTGACTTCACATAATCGATATTTTTTATATATTGTTTACAAAAAGCATAGTATTTGTCGTCGATGAATTTTTAACCCTCTTGTCTTATAATAATGAGCGACATTCGTGCAGCAGATTATCAACAACACGGATGTTCATGTAATTCAGGTCATTCCTATTTTTGCTCTAGTTGTCTATTATTTTTTTTTTTTTTTATTGTACAGTTCAAACTTAGAAATTAAATAATCAATTCTGGGACGAGAAATGACGTGAAAAATCGTAAGACAAGAGGTTGAATAAGTAAACGAAATCACACGTGTGTTTATATATTTTGTGTGTGGGTGTGCATATATTGTAGAAAAAGGACTAACGAATTCAGTTGAGACTTGGCACATATATACATCGATTGCATATTCTATAAATCTATATTGAATATTGCATTTGATTTTAATGCATATTGATTATTCAGTGAACGACGATGATTCATCATTCATTCCGTGCCAAAAACTTTAGATGCAAATATCTCAGAATCATGTTTCTGCAAACGAAGTGCTGATGCTAGTCAGCTCTTGGACAGTTTTTAGTCCGGCAAAAACGATTTTATCATTTACTTATTAATCCACATGAAATATAAATGTATCAAATATTAATGATAGATTTTTTTGACAAATTTTTCTTTAATAAAAATATCAAGATTATTATTTCTTTTTAATTATTAATGTTAATCCTGTTATTTTGTTCAATCTATTTGTAACCGAATTTTTCTTTAAAAAGTATTATAATTTTTATGAATAAGTAATTATTATGAGTAACATTTTCAAATGGCACACACACACACACACACACACACACATTTGAAAATTACACGTTTTTAAAAGTATGTTTTCTATAATGTTAAATATATTTATGTAATATCAAAATTTAAACATTTTAAAATCTACAAATATATATATAAAGAAATATCTAAATATTTTTTTATATTTGTACAATCGAAAAAATATACATTTCACTAAAACTGACGTATAAACTTAAATACATTACTGAACTTATTTTAATTTGAAGTCGAACCAAATCTGTATAAAAACGAATAAAACCAAGATTAAATGTATTTATAATTAAATCTTAAATCAATATTATATTAAAGTAAAATTAATTTAATATTATTGAAAACAAATGTATTTATGCTTCTTTGAAACTTGAAAAATTATTCAAGTAATCACTGATAAATTAATTTATTTCTTTTATTAAACACATGTATTGCGTTACAATTAAATATTTAAAAATATAAAGGAGAGAACATTGATTTATTTACGATTATTATGTGTTTATCGCGAAAAGACTGGGAGAAATTTAATATATAAAATATTCTTTGTATAAGTGTTGGGTTATAAAATTTACACTTTTAATTAATTATATTTGTCGAATTATCATATCGATAGCTTTCTGAAATTCGACGCTATTAGTCCGGGAGCTAGCGACAGATTTCAGTGTCTCATTTCATTCCTTTTAAGAGCCTATTTTTCCTTTTATATACATC
>VBVR01003599.1:0-17035 GCA_011638315.1 Tetramorium parvispinum
GTGTAAACACTGTATAATATAGATTTAAAAATTAATAAATTAATAATTTAATAAATTAAAAAATACCGTTTTTAAAATACTAAACTTTTATAAAAATATTCTGGTATATATACTGTGATCTATACTGTGGTAGAAAACTGTATTTGTACCTGATTTTAGCGTCATTTGCTAATGTAAATACTACATAATCTTGGTAAAAAGTTTGCACAAATGTACGTTTATTATACAATACAAATACTGTTATATATGTCTAATATACGTAAACTCAAATCCGCGAGGGAAGTCCTCGAAACGAGGGAGCAGAGTTGAACAAAGTGCAGCTCGAAAGTGCAGACCTCCAGCTGTTTGCGCTTGTTGGTTGTGTTGATCATATTTTGCCGCAAAGATATCAAAAGATATCTCGTTTGTTTTACACATCAAACAAGTGTGCATTCCCGTTCCACGTAGAGCATAAGAATTTGATATCTGACCGTATTGCATTTCGGTCGAGATCAAGTGCCAGTTAATAGAGAACTTAAAGAAGAAGGCGATGTGTTGACGCTGTTGAGTTTTATTGTCAAAATGCATTGCCTGAATTCGATGTCTCGTGCGTCGAGATGCGTCCTGTCAAACATGAATTTTATTCGCTCGGCAGCGAATGTTCGACGTAATGTACACGTCTACAAAAATGTCTTTGTAAAACCTCCACGATTTTGCGCGAGGATAGAAAGATCTCGGCCGAATGACAGGCACAGGTCGCAGGAGAGTAGGCTACTTCTCGCAATGTCGTTGCCCACTTTAATCTTCAATTATGTCCTTGGTATCGAGGATACCGACGAGGAAGTCCCGGAAGTCATTATGACGATCAAGCGATCTGTATTGTTGATACAGGTTAAGTATTGAAACTTGTACATATATCGTACATGTGTTTATTATATTTATACAAGAACACTTTTAATTTATTTATATTTCTTTAATCTATTTAAATATTAAATATACATATACTTTTTTGGTGTTACGAAATGACATTAGGAGAGGCTGAATCTTTATTTGCTTCTCGTACAGTTTCAGCAACATTTGCTTTCCCTTTGTAGAAGGGAGAATATGACAAGGCAGAGCGAATGCTGCACTTGGCATTGCGCCAAGCGCAAACTATACAGCATTACGACGCTATCACATATATTTATGACGTGATGGCTAATCTTGCTTTCGACACTGGGAAATATCGCAAAGCGGAGAACTTGTTTGTATCAGTTTTGCAAAGGCTCATGTCGAATGGAGCCACGGAGGACGACATGAGAGTCATCCATATAAGCCTGAAGATGGCCAAAGTGTTTGAACATTTAAACGAGCCAAAGTAAGCAACATGACCATCTACCATCGACAATTTTTTAGAAAGCGCAACACTCAACATACAAATAAAAAATTACATCCTTAAAGATTATATATAGAAAGCAAGATACATTTAAAAATGTACCTAACTCATGTGAATAATAATAATAATATTTTGCATTTGCAGGAAAGCAGAACAAGGCTATAAATTTTGCATGGAGAATTTAAAATCGCACGTTGAAAAAGATCCTGACAATAAAGATGCTGTACAGCTACAGGGTATGACTTTCGATTGGTACGCGCGAATGCTACTTTCACAGTCTCGACATACCGAAGCTTTCAACTATTTTCTTCAGGCTTATGACATATGTAAAAAGATTAACGGCGAGGAACACGAACAGACTGTAGTTTTGCTTAATGATTTGGGAACAATCAGTTATACACAAGGAGAATATGACGAAGCTATTAAATATTTGTCTGCTGCAGCAAAAATAGGTAATATACTTGTAATAATTTGTAATGATTAATTGCAACTGCATAATATGCAACATGTTTACAGGCGAAAACTTACCCGACATGATTGATTTAGGCTCGATTCATGTAAATTTAGGAAATGTATTTCTAAAAAAAGGTTTGTACGACGAAGCCAGAAAATCCTGTCAACGAGGAAGAAAAATAGCTAAAAGCAGAGACGACAATGATTCTTTGTTAGAAGCCATTGAATGCCTCAAGGAAGTAAAGAGATTACTGTCATTGTAAATCTTCGTGACTATCTTAGGAATAGCTTAATTGTTAAAAATATGCGTGAATGTAGTATCTGTGTAAATATGTATAGAAAAATTTTTGATCGATTATTTAAAGAATTTTCGTCATTGTAATAAAGGAGTGAATATAGCGAAATACAAATACCTTTTTTTATAAAATAAGCTATTTATTATTTGATATTTGATGAATTAGTCACTATAATATAAGAAACGCACATATTTACCTTTGGAATGTGATGATTTAATATATTGTAGCCTTTTTTATATCACCTATTTATCTTCATCTTTTTTTACATTAGATTTGTTATTCTGTATCATATGAACACATTAAAACCTCATTTATAATTTATTTTATTATTAAATATGAAACTGTAATATTAAAATATTATATATTTATATGATATAAATAATTATAATGTAGAGTATATGTATGTATATACGAACACATCTCATACTTGTGTAATACAAATTCTGTGTCACAGATTTATAATATATAATTTATAATTTTTGAAGGAACATTCTCAAAAAGTTTTGTCATCTATTAAATAACATGATTGCCACTTCGATGCATTATAGACTGTATTTATAGTTATTATCTTTACAAAATATTTGATAACAAGATAAAGAATATTAATTTGATAGCACCAATATTCGTTAAGGTCAATTCGTCTTTTTTTTTGGAAAAGCATTTTTATAAGTTTCATATAGGATTAAAGTGTGAATTTTTTTCTTATCATCTTATTATAAACGTAAAAGCATTGAATTAAGCTATGTTAACAGCTATACACAGCTGCTTAGCATTTATATCACATCATTACTTGTAAATAAATGGAAGTATCTAGTACAATAGTTATATTTAAAATAAGATATTTCTGTCTTTCTCTATTACGAAAAATAATAAAAAAATATGCTTAGGCTCTGTTGAAAACAAAAAGATTTATTATAAAATCATAAAATAGATTTATTGTATAAATAATGAATAATAGCAAGTTAACCTAATCATTCTCATTCAAATCTGTGCACACTGTGTAAAATAATTGCTGCTTTTAAAGTTGTATTTATCTATAATTTTAAAAAGTACCTAATATTTTATCTAAATATTTGGCTCAATACTCTCACAATCAGATATTTTTTTATTTTAGACACACCAAATATGAAGACAAGCAAATTAAGTACTTTTTCTGTATATAATACATAATTTAATGATTTAAGATAATAATTTATGATTTTAATGAATATAAATATATATATCAGACTTATCATGATAATTATATAAATTAATCAAAATATAATTTCGAATAAATTTACCAAATATGATCACATATGTGAATTAAAAAATATCTGAATAATCGAAAAAATATATAGGAACAAATTCGAATATAAATAATTCCTTTATAGAATATATAGATTATCGAACGTACTAATGCTTAGCTATAGTAAACAAATTAATATCAAAACATTTTGTAATATATATGTCTTAGCCAAGTTATGAAATTCGCCTCTTTATAAAACATCTACGTATTTTATAAGTACGATCACATTTTCAAATCATAGTTAAAAATGAAATGTTCTATAATTTGTAAATTTCAGTCTTTTTATTAGTCTTTTTAAAACGCTAAGAAGTGACTTGCCATATTGTCAAATGCAACAATTTGTACATTGTTTAAGATTTTGATTGTTCATTTCGGCAGCTTCTTATTAGCGTTTTATATAAAAAAAAAACTAAAATTCATAGCTATTATAAAATACTTCATTTCTAACTATTTGAGAATACGGCTGTACTTTATAAGACACCTATTTTTATATAAAAAAATGAATTTTGTAATCTGACTAATATTAGAGATCGTAATGTTTTTATATCTCCAGATGCTTCATATTTTACAAAATCACCGAGTTTGTTTTTTAATGTAGATATAACATCTGTTGTAAGTTTTTGTTTTCACAATCCTGTTCATTTCATAACGCTGTTCTTCATCAAGATAGACATAAATGTAACAATTCCAGATGATTGCATATCAAAAACAAATTTTTCGTTTCCGTCCTGCTATTTATCTAATAGAAATTTTCTCGGAGCAAGAATGAAATGAGCGGAATGAAAATAGCAAAATAAATTATAATAAAAATATTTCTTATTCATATCTTGCTATAAAAACCATCATATATACTCCAACAAGAAGTGCACCTATCTCCTTAATTGATTGCTGAAGTTTAGTAGCAGTTAAAAGTTCTGGTATTACAGAAACAGTTGCGATGTAAATAAAGCCTCCTGCTGTAAAAGGAAGAATCCATCTTGTTGCAAGGTCACCTAGAAAGTAAGAGTAAAAGATAAAATTAGATAAAACATAAACATTACTATTATGTATTTCTTACCCATTCCTTCTGTCATCAAAGAAACAAAAGTTCCTAATAAAGCTCCTACAGCAGTGACCAATTGCAACATCATTGCCTACAAGATTACAAAACATTTTAAATTAGAAAATTTTTGCATTTTGAATCTTACAAAAAAATATAACAGGAAAATCAAAATTTTATATAATTTGATCTTTTCTTGAATAAAGGTATTATATTTGTGTCTGATTAACTCACCTTTCTTTTACTGTAGCCACTTTGTATCAAGATAGCAAAATCGCCGATTTCATGAGGAATTTCGTGTAAAAATATCATGAATGTCGTTACGTAACCAATACTATTTCCAGCCATGTAACTGGCTCCTATAGCCAGACCATCTGTAAAATTATGCAAGAAATCTGCCGCTAGGTTCAGATAACCAGCGATCTTGATATCGCTTTCAGGTTTCTTGTGCGCCTTGGAAGTTGCTTTACTGCTATGTTTCTTCTCCTCTTTCTTCTTCTCTAATGGAGGATCTTCTTTTTTCGCTTTAGAATCGTGAGAGACATGCGAGTGATTGTGATCACCTTGAACAATACGCACTCCCTTCTCCACTATTAAAAATACTATTATCCCTAACAATATGCTCAAACCGACGGATATGTCGTGTTCGTGATGTCCAGACTCATCGTGGGAATGTGAATGCGAATGAGCTTCCGAGTGAGAGTCATGCGAGTGTGGATTCAACGCATGTGGAATCAAATGAAGAAACGCGTCACCCAGCAGACCACCGGACGCGAAGCTCAGCAGGATCTTGAGCAGCGATTCGCGTTTCTCGGTGTTGTCCAATGGCACAATGAACAATATGAAAAAAGGTGCGGCAGATATGAACAAGGTCGACCCGACAGCCCTTATAATTATGTCGCTACGATCGCCATGCGGAGCACCTGCCTGTGCCGAATGAGAATGTTTATGGCTGTGTAGATGATCATCATCATGACTATGATGATGATGATGATGCTGGTGCTCATGTTCCCCATGCTGCTCAGCCTCGTAGAAGTCGTTGAGCTCATCGGACCACTTGTAGTGCTGGCCCTCGCATATCGCCGGCAGATTCAAAAAGATGAGCGCGAGAAGCGTGCCGAGTATTACTCTCGTGATCCACCTGCGCGCAGTGGCCTGCCGGTTATCCTCTGTCATCCTGGTCCACTCCGCGATTTCGCTGGCACGATCGAGACTCGTTCGCCCGTCGATGTGACGTGGACATGCGTGCCTGTGGAAACACGGAGCGATATACGGATACGCTTGGCTATCAGTAACACGTCACGTAAAACCACGTATGCTCGACTAACCTCGCTCGTCGCCTCTTCGCTGCTGCCGCTTCCTGGTTCCTCCACTCGGTGGATCGCCAACAATCGCCAACGGCCAATCCCGGCACCTCGCGTAACCCCCGTGCTCGTTCGTGGCGCCACGTGCGGGATCGCCGTTGGTATTTCTCCCCCTCCCCCGTATTTAAAGCCCGTGTCACATTACGTGTTGCGCGGAAGATCGGATCGCGGATCAAAGGTCAACCAATCGGGGAAAGCAGCCTCGGGATCCGATTGGCTGAATTCCGACTTGCAATTTGTGTTCACGACGTTGGGACTCTGTTCGAGATCTCGCTCGAGGTCTATGACTACGTTTACACGGCACGTTAATCGGATTTTATAACATCCGTAGTCAGATCGACCAATCATAACCTTTTGTCAGAAGAATGGGATAGCTGTGATTGGTCTGCCTGACAACTACGGAAGAATTAAACCCGATGAACGGTGCGTGTAAAACGGTAGTCTATGTTTATGTCTCGTGCTCCATGGCCGTGAGTGCCGGGCTTCGTAAAGTTAGGTCGTGAAACTCAAATCGCTCAAATCCATTCAAATTCTTTACGTGTGTCAATTGGCCTTTTTCCGCGATTTCCACCGGGAAATGTCTCACACTCCGAAATCTACGACTCGCGGCTGCGAAGCCATCTTCTCCGTGAGAACCTTGAAGGACGAGGAGGCTGTCGCACCAGTAAAAACGTAAGGCCAAGCTCGAGTGATGTTTAACCGTTACGCGCGAGTCGTGAGGATTGAAAACTATCATGTGTCATCGAAATAAATGAGTCATGCATCATTGCCGAAAATAAAACAAATATTTTCCATTTTTATTTATTTAAGTAAAAAATATAGTTAAATATAAATATATAGTTAATATATGTGTGTGTATATATATATATATATATACAAAATCATAAAAACAAATTTTTTATTTTCGACTCAAAGTTCAACATTCTTACCTTTAATGTTTTATGATGCTTGTTGAATCAAACAAGAAGTGTCAGAATAAAAGAAAGACTTTTCTATTGCAGAAAGAAACATCGTCCTGCCCCATCCATAGAGTCGTCCACTGCAGTAAACAGTCAGAGTACAAGCAGATCAAGGCAATGTCCTCTGCAGAAGATGTCGAAACTCGAGATGACAGAGACTCCAAGGTCTCCGAGCAAGTCATCCAACGCAGAACCGTGTCCAAAACGTACGAACCTAGTGCAGCAGGAAAACACAATCTCTAATAATGTCACGTCCAACGAGAGGACTTTAAAGACTCCAGTCAAAAGATTTGCTAGCGCATTGTCTAACGACAAGACGTCCGCCATACAATTCTACACGCCCAAGCACACAAAAGTAACAAATGTACCCAGCGCCGATGCCAAATTCAATATTTTATCCAACACAAGAACGCCTATGAAACGTTACTTCAGTGATCAGGCTCTGTCGCAGAGCACCCCGGACTGCTTTAATGCGGTTCACTTGGAAACGCCGTCTCACAAAATTGACGACATAGTTATGGGAGAGCAGACAATGTACGAGGGCGAAAGTAGTAATCTTACAGTTGGGATACGTATTAGACCCTTGACTGCCAAGTAAGTGAGATTAGACACAACTGTCATATGAGAAATTTTTACATTTACCACATATATCATTTTCTCTTTATTACTTATAATTGTATTTTATAAAAGACTAATATATTTGTATGTACACTAAGATCTCTTACTAGTAAAATTATTGAACCTTTGTTTTCAATTATTTCTATTTCTGTTTTATGTCATGTTGATAAATGTATCTCATTGCTCGCAATATTTGTAATGTTTCAGAGAAGCAAACGATCCAAAAATTACAACAATTGTGCAAGGAAATGGTCAGAATGTTATTGTGGAATGCGAATCCATACATCATAGTTTTATGTACGATCATTGCTTCGTTTCGTACAACGACCCGCTTACGCCTGGTCACGCCAGTCAAGAGATCGTCTTTCGTAACATGGTGCTACCTTTGGTGCAAAATGCTTTCGAGGGTTACAATGTCTGCTTGTTCGCGTATGGACAAACGGGATCTGGAAAAAGTTACAGTTTAATGGGCACAGAATCCGCGCAGTTAAGCGCGACGCCATTTGACGAGAGAGTCGGTATCATCCCAAGGTTTTGCCAGGAAATATTTACACGCTCGTGTGACAATCCAGAGATCGAGACTACTGTAGAAATCAGCTACTTTGAAATATATAATGAAAAGATACACGATCTCTTGGCAAATACAAATAACGGTTCGAAGAAGGCTCCCCTTAAAGTAAGAGAACATCCTGTCTTCGGCCCCTACGTCGTCGATTTGAGCCAGCATTGTGTGCAAAATTACAAGGATCTACAGGTACTTTCATGTTTTACAATAACAAGATGCGATTACGATTGATTTTTTAAATATACATATATTTATCTCTGTTAACGCAATTTTTTTTAGACTTGGCTCAAGGTAGGAAACTCGCAGAGAGCCACAGCCGCGACTGGTATGAATGAGAAGAGCTCACGATCTCACAGCATTTTCAGTATTATATTAACTCAGGCGCGTTCGGATAATCAGTTAGATTGTAAGCAACTTGACGCTAATCGTCGTAGTAAAATTAACTTGGTTGATTTAGCTGGTAGCGAGAGATTAAGCCAAACTTCTGCGACTGGTGATAGATTAAGGGTCAGTTTCTGTTATAGTAATACTATTCTAAATGTAAGTTGAATAATTAAAATATTGTATAATTTATATTGGTTTGCTCAACAGGAAGGTGTATCTATTAACAAATCTTTACTCACCTTGGGGAAGGTAATTGCATCACTCACGGAGAACACAAACAATCGTAAACAGGGCTTTGTGCCGTACCGTGAATCCGTGTTGACATGGCTGTTAAAGGTAAGTACTATTTTATCTGTGTATGTATAGTTCGAATTAGCGAAAACGCGAAAATGACTTCAAATCTAATAAGCGCATTCTTTTAAAAATTGAAAGTCTAAAAATACCTTTGAATGAATAGACTTGCTTCGTGTGACAATCTTTACATGGTTTTAGTCTCTTGTAGATCGTTTATACCGATACTTTTCTATTTCATACATGCTTTGTGATTGTCTGAAACGGCAATCTGCATTTGCATGGCTGTCAGAGTAGATAAATTTAAATAGTTTTTGAGGTATAACGGGTATTTTTCTATTGGAAAGAAAAAAAGATTATATTAAAGGCATAATAATTTAGAAAAGAAGACATTTACATGTATATACTGCAAACTTATTATTATCTTATAATCATTTCTTATTTAATGTTTACAAGTAATTGTAATATTATTTAAATTGTCAGTATGTAAAATAAAAATGCTTATGGTAGCAAACATGATTTGTTATATCTGATTATACAATAACTTAAATACATATTTTAAGAAATAATTCATACAAGTAAAATAACTGGTAAAATATATCGATTTAAATCCAATTCAGCATCTACCATACTTCTTCATTTTTAATAAAAAAAATTAAAATCTTATTTTTCAGAACTTAGTAATTTGTTTGTATCGCGCTGTATGTTAGTGTAATATATAATATTATATATATATATATAAACTATATAACTTATTTCTAATCTATAAGTTATGCTTATAAAATATAGTATCGTTCAGTCTTATATATCAAGCAATTTGTGAAGTTTCTTATCTTCATTGAAGTTTCGAATCGATTTTGTTGTATTTTTTAATTCTAGATATATTTTATTATTATTTGAAACAAAATAGCTGATTTTATAAAATTACGATTGCAAATGATACTTTCTTTCTCTTTTTCAAAATATGAATCCAACTTATACAAGCATAATTTTCAGAATTTGATTTGTCATAATAAATAGTCTTAACGAGAATTGACATTTGTAGGAGCGTATTTACATTCATATTTACATGAGTAGTTAAACGACTAGCGTGCAATCAATGACTGCGTTCAGCAGAAGTGCTGAATTTGCAACTGTTGTAAAATTTGTGAATCTGATTGGTATATGCTTTTAGATTTAGGCAAAATTAAGATCACATATCAATCAAATTCACAATTTTTACAACAGTTGTAAATGTAGCATTTCTGCTGAACACAGCCAATGCTGACAAAATTTAGTGCTTATCATAATGCATAATCGAAAGAATGTATGGAGTAGAATAATGATAAAATATTCCTGTTTACGTTTATAAATCTTAATCTAATCTAATTCTATCTTCCTAAGAATTCATTTGACTCACATCTGCTTTTGACGAATGTAACATCTAGTTAGGTCCAATTTAATATAAAATTTATATATCCAATAAATTAAAAAAACCTCGCATTTGCAAAAATACAAAAAAAGTTTCAACAATCGATTCTATTTTATCGTTGTAACGATATTTTCAGAAACAGATGTGTAGATTCAATGGTCATAAGCGTAAGATTAATACTACTTTAGCTTAAAGTAACTTTGTTAGGCGTATTTACATCTACATTATGCTTAACATAAAATTATTATTGTCGGAGATAATGATTATACCTAAAGGCTATGATTTGTCTGTACCGCGTGACGATTTCGCCGATTTATTTCGGTCAGCGTCTGCGACTTTTTTGTCATTGTGTGTCATGTCAGTCTCTTCTTCTTCCTCGTGGATCCCTTCATTACAGGAATCACTTAGGGACTTACTTCTTATGTAAACCGCCAGGTTTCTTCTTTTCATTTCTTTGCACAAGTAACAATTGTCTTTGGATCGTGACTGCGCGGGTCGTTGACTATCCGCTGATTTTCCTTAAACAATAAAATGAAATGGAATGCTGAGAAGAGGAAGAGGAATAATTTCGAATAAATATTTCTATGCTCATTATTTTCTCATGCTTTTACGATTCGTTCTGTCGATAGAAATTCTATGTCGTATTTTTATTACCATTTATATAAAACTTGCCGGTCAAACCGGTTTATTTATTCTTTGGCATACCGGTTCCAAGTCTGCTAACGTGAATTTTACGGCGTGATACTTTTCTCGATAGGCAGACATACCGAGACATACGATGCAGTTTATGAGTGGTATAAAGATTCGAGGAAACTCTGAGCATATTCCATGAAATAAAGAGTTACGAGGAAAATGTCAAAAGTAGTAGAATTGACATTTCTCTCGCGATCGATGCAAATATTTATATATACAAATATCAACCTTTCACAGAAATAAATATGCAAATAAACTAATGAATGAAAGAAATGGAGTCTTTCGCAGTAGATACTTGTATTTTACGCACATTCTATATCTGCAGGCAACATATAGAGAAATTTAAATTATTATAATTTCACTAATTCATAACAAATTCCTTGATTATTTGAGACGAAAGTTCTCGTTCTATTTCGCCATACGCGCGTACGTTTACAAACTTTCGAACCAGCTGATTACATGCTACACATCTGAAATTATTAACGAGTGACTAAAATTAATAAACGGAATTTTTCGCGAATACATTATTCATTCCGTTTAATGCGTTCTTTAGCTCGGCAGCTCGTCAAATGTAATTAGTTTCCATTTTACGTCAACGAAACGTGAATGTATCGTAGCGCCGGTGACCGTCACGGTATCGACGTGTTAATTAAAAAAACAATAGGGAAAAAAATTCCGACGTACGATCTTGAACGCGTTCACCTCTAGCGCCGGATGATTATACCTTTGCTCGTGAGTCACGGAGATCTGTCGTTCCACCTCGTGGCTATCAAGACACGCGCAATAATCTCCGGAATACATTGCAAACATTCTGTGCAATTATATTTAAACGAATGATTAATTTCCGACAGAAACGATCCGGTCTGAAAGAACTGGAATGTGCGTCTCGAGATTCTCTTTATGAAAACTGATTACATTCAACGAGCTACCATAAAGCTAAATAAAGAACGCATTAAGCAGAATGATTAACGCACTCGCGAAAAATTCCGTTCATCTCCAGTCATTCGTTAATCATATCAGATGCATAGCCTGTAATTAGCTGAAAGAATCCCCACGCGAGATTCTAATTAGTCGAAGTAACTGAAATTGAAATCGGAGCGTCGATCTCACGATCAATGATCGCGCCATGTGCAAAGTGCTGTCCCCCTTCCCCGCGTTTTAAATGTTAAAAACAATCCGCTGATTGATAAGAGATGCTGCGGCGCTTGAAACGCCAATTCGGGTCGTGTAGCGACGTGGCCGCCTAAGGATACCGGCTAAAAATAGACACGTGTGTATTACAGAAACGTACGCGTGACAGACGCTTGGAGTAACCGGAATAGGATAACTGCGAATTATTTCGATTGTCTATCTCGCTCTCGTGATATGATATCTTTTCTTTTCCTTGAGTAACGTTGAACAGAGGTCTTAAGTTCCTACCAGAGAATTTTCATTCCAGTTTTACTGAAGAATTCATCGGTTTTCAAAACACGTTAGGTCTTACGTAATCGTACTGATAAAACGTATATGATAAAACCTATCATCTTCGCAATGTCATCCGCAATCATTAATCTCTCTTCGCTGCACTTTTTTTTAAATATTAATTCCCTCTTACTGAGGGAAATTATTTGGTGATAAAAACTATATTCGTTTTGTGAGAAGCAGTGTAGTGCTTATATGCGATGTGGCTCACACATCCAGTATTCTGGTAACGACGCCTCAATTATAGCAGTCGATACCGAGACATTTTGTCATAGATATCTAGAAAGTTTGAAAATCTTCTCTAGACGTGTAGTGCCCGTCTAATGAGTCAATTGTCTCTCACTAAGACGTTTTCTTTTCCGACATTCGCTCATCAAATAAATCGCACGTACACTAGACGGTTTGGTAAACACATCTAAACATCTAACAAATAAACAAATAAACAGCTGTAATACTATTCAGTGCACTTATCACACAGAAAAAACATTAATTTCAAATCAACATTATTATTCTCATATATGTTTAGGCAAAAATATAAAATCTCTTTTAATTGTAAGATTTTATATTTTTACTTATATATGAGAATAATATTGTTGATTTGAAGTTAATGTTTTTTTCGTGCAGATAGTTTGGTATTATTGACTAGATGTCTTGTTACACGATTATTCGCTATATGTTTGGTAAACCGATTCTGAATTTTGGATAACGTCACCAGACATTTCCCTCAGTGCTATGATCGTAACAACAATAAAATTTTATCTGGTTGCATTTTATCTCCCAAATGTGATAACGTCGAATCTTCTTTTTTTTTTATTATTATTTATCCGCGTTGGAATCAGACGCAATAAACATCAGGGTATTGTTACAATCGCTCGACAACGCAAAAACGAGGAATAGATGCGATGTGGGAAATATGGAGATGTTCAAGTCACAAGTAAACATTCCGTGCTAGTGATTGTATAATTATGTAACTCTTATCTTTATCGTTATAACGACGTAAACAGAGGAGACTCGATTTGCATGAAAATATACGACGACAACGCACGTGCCTTTTTTGATGCAAAAGTGATACCTCTTCTTTTTACCGTTTGCAAAGCGATTGTCGATACTTGGCAATAAATTATAGCGTCTCGAAGTCATTTGTTCGAGAAAGAGAAAAATTGTACCTACATATGTCACAGCAAAGATATTACTGGATTGAATAAATGCGTTTCATAAAAGAGCGCGCGGATTCATGATAATTAATTTCCCTGCAACGACACGAGATATATTTAGAGTATAGCGGTTTAATATATGATAATATATGATAAAGAGAATCGTTGATTATTCGTGTTGCTACGCTGCACATTTGTGTGTATGTGTGGGTTTTTTTTCCTGGAAATGCATTAGCATGAGCTAGTGACGTAGATAGCATTTTGAAATTAGCAGAAATGCGATACATTTTACATTTTAACATTTTTAATCTACCTGATAGATATAACTAATATATATACTTACGACGTATTTAAATCGTAATAAAAATATGAATTAAATTCGCAAAGTTTTTCTTGCAACTTATTGTGTATATCTAGGCTTTGTGTAATTTAATAATAGTAATCTCTTCCCGGAAATCTTTATTGAAATACATAAAAAATTGCATAATTTGTAATATATTTTCAAATTTAAAACATCTTTTTTTAAATTAGATTTTGCTAATACAATTACATATATATATATATGGTATATATTTACGAAATTGTAACCTTTAGCTGAAATATTTATTGATAATTTTTTACCGTGTATTATAACTTGTGGCGTAAAATATAACGCACAGGTCTATATTGCATAAAAACAATTATTGTCGCGAATGTTCAACTATAATTACTCCATTGCTACTTTATGCGCGAATATCGATAACGTTCGTTAATGAGAAGTACTATAATTATATTTATTTCGACATCCGTGATTGCAATATTTTCCAGCACTCTTTGTATACTATATCGCAGAAAAGTATTGTTTCTGTGCTCCATTCTTGAATAGTTTTGCATTTATCTCGCATTCGATTTTTATCATAACTGCCGATAAAACTTTCACGGTCATAATAGAAAGGAAAGTTGAAACTATATATAAACTCTTTGTCATAGAATGATTTCGACAGTTCTTTGTGAGCATAAATAATTATGAAAAATTGTACTTTTGCAATTGTGCTATTTTTTTATTGCATTCAGTGCATTGTTACGTTCGATCATTTCTCGTTTGAACAACAAACAGATCCGGACTAATATAACTTGTTTGCGTAGTTATGCGGCTAATAATGAAGAACTAACAAAACAGTTCCTGCAATTTTCCACGCAACAACCGATGAAAGTATTCGCAATTTCCGCCTGGAACTTCCGATCACAACCACCACAATTTTCCTGCGGTTTCCTAAGTTGCTTCCCTCAGCTTGCTTCACCTTGAGTGTTTTATTCAGGTTTTATTGCCTCGCTTTATAAGTTCGTTTTATTATTGTGCTATCAATATGTGGATATTCCGATTATTTCGGAATTTATGTACATATACCCGCGTGTTTTAAGACAAGGAACTTTCCAAGTAGAAAATTGATCGGATGCTATCTGGAAAATATTTCAGGATAAAATAAGACTCTCTTCCCCTCGTTTTTTTTTTCTTCCTCGTGTAAGGTAATGCCGATGCTGTCATTTGAGGCACTTTCTCAAGTCGCGTGAATAACTTAACGAAAGAGTGTTCGAGGAGTCTTCTGAGAATGGAGAAATGTCTGTAAATTATTTACTAAATTGTCTGTAAATCCGCCTGTAAAGTATTTATCAGTGATCTCAAGGACTCGGACGAGCAAATAGAAAAGACGCCCATCTGTGAATTCAGTTGACGAATGAGTACTCAATACCGATCCGGGCCAACAAATTTAAAGTCAGAGATAAGATACGTCTTCCTGTGCACAGAGAGGAGGGACGTGAAGAAATATTGTCTTGATATAACTTGCCAACTGAGTCCTCGTAATTTTTTTTGGCCGAAAATACGATGTTTACTTCGCGATTTATTTTCGCAATCTCACGCTTAAAGGTATGTGCATTGGAGAAACGTGGACTGAAAGCGGAAAGTTGTTATCTGTCGATTCTAATCGAATTGATATTAATTATTCGCGAAAGTGTACATATTTTCCTTCACGTTAGATAATTGTTTCTCGTGTTACTTGTGAAGACTGCGTCAAGTAAGCATTTCTAATTAAGCTCGGCACGCGAGATTATGCATCTGCCGCGTTTTTAAATTAGGCATCGTGCCGCCGAAAAAAAAGGAGTCTTATTCAGGAAAATTTAAATGAATTTCATCCGCGTTCCTCCGAGTGAACGCTTTAAATAAGCACAGTCGAACTTGTAGTAAAAATTTTCAGGGATACTTGCTTTTTTTATTGATTACGTTTTTATTAATTTTATTAGGTATCCTGACATTTGATCCTAAATCGAAATTTTGTCGCGAAGACAGAAGAATTTAAAGAAGACAATTGTTTTCTTTCAATTTTTTGAAATTTAATCGCTCGTTCCATTCTGGTCAATTCTGAGTAATTTTCATTATTAGAGATACTATGATCATCAAATATCTTATATCACTTTGTTGTAATGTGCACTTTGTACGTCATTCTTTTTTTGCTAATAAAATTGATATTTGCGTTCTTACATCAGATTTGTAAAGCTACATTAATTAAAAACATCAACGTATATTTTTGCTGCATCGATAGCACACAGAACAGAAAGTCACGAATATGCCTGCGCACAGGACATGTTAAGGATTTAAAATTTTAAAATAGGGATTTTAAATCTAAAAATAGAGATTTTTTAATCTAAAAATAGAGATTTTAAATCTATTAGCAATTTCACCGTTGATTTTTGGTTTACGATTAAAAATCGATTTCAGTCTCTTCGAACTTGTTTCTTTTTACTTCAAAGAAACTCGAAAAACATTTTTCAACATTTTTCTAAAAAAAAAAAAAACGAGTTGATAAAAACGTTTCTAAGTACATGTCCAAGAAACGCATTATGTTTCGCAACGAAACTATAATCGCAAGAAGACGCTTATCGCTCACTGCTAATACTACTTAAGAACTAGAACGCGTTTGTTATCACTTATCAAGTCTTTGCCAAGGACAAGATTTTAATTAAACTAAAGACAAGCATATGAACAATTTTCACAAAACCAATTAGCATGTGCCACTCTGTCAAGGTAAAACATCGAGTAATCTCTCGAGTTAATTAATCTGTAAATCTCTCAACTAAAGAATAACTCGACAAGATAAAGAAATGTTTCTGTTCTTACTGGTGCTGTTGAAGTAGTCCCTGTTCCACGGCTGCTCGTAATCGCGGTACTGCGGATTCCGCGAGTACCCGTAGGTGAGCACCTCCGGTATGTAAACAAGGTCCATGGTGCCCCGTGTGGCGATGGTCCTTTCAACGGCGTTAAAGCAAGATACGAAGATTGTATTTGCCAGTTCGCGTAATCGAGAAAGCGTTGTCTCTTCTTTCTCAGCGATTCCCTTTTCTTTTTCCAAGCTGCTCCAAAGCCGCTCTCGGGGATAACCGAGGATCGGTTGACAAGACGGTGCGTCGCGCGTAGTGCGTTATACGCCCGGCTCGCAGAAACGCAGTTTCTTCTTTCGTGGGAAAGAGTGAGACAGACAGATAGAAAAGAAGAAGAAGGAGCGGATTCTCGGCGCTTCGTGGTTCTCTCGCTTTAGACTAAAGTGACTAAACGAAGCGTGGACGCTAGCGCGCGTAATGTTTATCTGCGAACCTGCCCCCCTCCCCCCTCCTTCCCTTTCCCACTCCGCTTCATCGCTTCTTCCGTTCAACATATCTTCCTACCCCTGTCTC
>VBVR01003600.1:2793-17024 GCA_011638315.1 Tetramorium parvispinum
CACATTATTACTGAATACATTTCAAAAATTAATTTTGTAATTATTGTAAAAATCGGTGCAGCATAAAATTGTACAATTATTATTCAAGTAATAGTAAGAAATTCTTTTTACTTTTTTTCACATAACTTTGCCATTATCTTGTCGTTATCTTGTCAATATTTGAAGCTTACAATTGTAAAATCCTATTTCAGGAAAAGATATGCGTTTTGCAGAATCGTCTTATATGACACGTCGTGCGAAATGCGGTGAATGGAAAGCTGCTATACGTGTGTATTTATTGCAAAAAAGCGAATCCTATCTGGGAAGCTTATCCAATTATCCAATGGATGTTGCATTAAGCCTGTATCAGACTATGGATTGAGATTGAGATCAGATTTGAATTTGACCAATCAGAATAAAGCTAATATGAAGTAATTCTGTGACATAGGTTGCAATCCACTTGACGTTACAAATCCTTCGAAGCATTTTTCTTCCCTTTCTTTTTAATAAAGCTAGAAGGAGAAGAAGAACGCTTTGAAGCATTTGAAGCATCAAGTGGACCGTAGCCATAGACATAGTATACTCTGTGATGAACATTGTTCTGATTAGTTAAATTCCAATCTAATCTCTAGGCCAATCACAGCTATTCCATTCTTCTGATTGGTCTGCCTGACAACTACGGATGTTATGAAACCCGATTAACGGGGCCGTGTAAACAAAGCCTGGTTTCGGCGACAATTCGCAGATGACTCTCTGTATGTGCTCGTAATTCCCGGCCTTTTATCGCTTTGTTGCCTCGTATTGGGTGTCAAATACGCGATCTACGCTGCGCTCGACATGCGGCGTATTCGTCGCGGACTCTGATCCGTCGACGATCGTGTCCTCGTGGTGATCTCCGACCGATTTTTCGTCGATAATTCGTTCAAAGATTCACACCACCTTTCACGTCGCCTTTTCTTTCATCATAGACTCTTTCCCCGCAAGATCCGTTGAGTGAAAGCGGTCGCATTGTTTTTACACGATGGTGAAGTATTACGAAAACATCACGATCTTCAAATTCGATTGGACGCAGGTTGTTCGAGGATTCTTTCAGAGATATCCCAATCCGCACAGGTAACCGGATGCACGTTACGTCACGTGCGTTATCGAAATACAAATATTACGTAATATGTCGAGTATACGCTGTTCGGCGGAAACTCAAAACATGGATTTCCAGTTCGCACGTTCTCAGCGAAGATACAGTCGCCAGAGAAGTTAAAAACGGAAAGCTCTACTCCAAGCGATTGTTGACGAAAACCAACAGAGTGCCGAAATGGGGTGAACGATTTATCAGTAAAAACATCGTCAAAATCGTAGAGGAGAGTATTGTCGACCCAGAAGCAAAGACTTTGACCACATACACGAGGAATTTGGGATACACTAGAGTCATGGTAAGCAAACTATAGGAGCGACGTTTAGAAGCTTCACTCGAGTGAAATTTCTATCCTATCTTTATTCAATTCTCAGTAAATAACAAAGATAGAAAGATAGAAATCTTATCTGAGTGAAGTTTCTGAATGCAGCCAGGAAAGTAAGGAATGAAAACATTTTGTTTTTATAAAAAAATCTTATTTTTTATGACATAGCATGCTTGAAGTAATTGTATATATAGAACATAACTTATAAAATAAATTTCTATTTCAAGATTGTTTAGATTCTTTGATCTATTTGATACTAATTACTTTTTAAACATTTAGTGGATTGATAATTTTTGTCGATTATGTTAAATAGTTATGCAGATTTTTAATACATTTATTATTTCTTATAGAGCATTGTTGAGAAAGTGGTTTATCAGACCTCCGAGGAGAATCCAGAGTGGACAATTGCAAAGAGATCGGCCTGGATCGACAGTCAGGTCTTTGGTTTCAGTAGGGCAATTCAAGCCTTTGGATTGGATCGATTTAAAAAGAATTGCGCTAAGATGTCGGAAGGCTTCAATTACGTTCTCGCGAATATGTTTCCACACACAGCACAGTTTCTAAATCCAAAACTGCCTCAGACGAGTTTCTCCATGCAAATTGGCCACAGCATGGCGGACGATGGCGTTACGACAAAGCCAAGCCTCGCGGAGGACTTGCAGCATTCTTTACAGGGTAAAGCAGAGAAGGTGAAAGACGCCGCTAAGAAAGCCACGGACTTGGCAAAAGAAAAGGCGAGACCGATATATGCAGCCTGTCAGCCGAATCAGTCGTAAATTTTCGTATTCCACGAATGCAAAACGAAAACAGCTGTATGTGAATGATCGTCGTTTAGCGATGCGAAAATATTCACGGATACAACACTTGTATTATTGTGATCTTAAACGAAACGATGGTAAAGCTTTAGAAATTAGTTTGAGAATGCAGCTATAATTGTATATTAATCGACACAGTTTAATGACAATTAGTGCAAGAAGAATTAGAAAGTTGATCGATAACAATGAATGTTGAAATTTAAGGTTTGCTAGACTCGGTAGCACAAGGTTCCCAGAATGCTGTAATATTTACACATTAGGGTAAAATTTGCTAAAGATCTTCGCGGCTGATCCACTTGCATGTTACCATTCCTTTTAACTGCCAAATTGTTAAGTGTGCTGTCAAATATGATACACGCATACACAGAGATGCGCATTAAATTACTTAATCATTTTTTTACACAGAAGAATATTTTCGTTTTCATTTACAATTGCAAAATATCTCACGTAAAATATTGAGCGTAAGAAGTATTTGATATGCTTATCAACGTATATCGTAGCGTTCATTCGCGCATTCCTGTGCATACTGCGCATACCTAAAACTCACAATTGTAAAAAAACAGCATTTCGTATGCAGTTATTAATGCCAATGAAAGCAGTTACATACGTTGCAAATATACATTCAAGGAGTAGTTTTATAATGAATTGTACTTTTTTTCTTGTTAATATAACATAGTATAAATACAATTTCTAAATGTTCTCCGTTGGCACGGACAAATGTATTGACCAAATGTAAGTTACTGAAAGACTTGATTTCGTACATTACTATTTTTTGAATATCACGATTTCAGCATGTGTTGCCATAGATTTCTACAGTGATTAGAAACAGATGTGACTTAAGATTGTTGTACAGTATTTCTATTTTAAATATCTTCAAGCTATTATTAAAGTTCAAATTATTAATGAATAAACAATGTCTTTGGCAAACGAAATTAAATAAAGTTTTCACAAATGTAACTTCTCACACATATTTAAATAAAGTTTCTCTTTTTAGAAACTTAAATGTTTTTAAACATTTATTTTACCTGTGACCTTTGTGCATAATCTAGGGCCACAGGATAAAGCTACAATTCTCAACATGCTCCAATATTTGCAGATAAAATTGGAATATGGCATATTGCAAAATTATCGAGACTAATAATGCCACTCAAAGTTTGAGTGTCTTCAGCACGTATATTTTATCTTTTTTCAGATATCTATCAGATTACGCAATGAAATAAGAAAAAAATTGAAAATATCTTATCCCATTGAACTTTAAATTCGAGCTTTCTCCGAAAAGATTCGCGCGGAGGATCTAGAGGTGGCACAAATATCTACACTAGTTACACCCAAGGTTCAGGTTCAGGTAAAAAGTTGGTTCCCAGCTCCTAGACCAATTTGGTGATTTTCAATAATTAATATCTCGTTAACTATTGCGAAAATTGCAAAATGGTAGAGGACTTTTCCACTCAATTTGGTCCACTCTACCTACACACAAGCGTTGTGTCAATAATTATCGGACACCCTGTATATTTATTTTATTAATAAAATTCGCGAAACGTCCACAAATTATAGATACACGTACAGCATATACATATGTATGGACAATATACAAGAATTAGTGATTTATCGACAGAGCGGATCAAAAGCGGATGTAGTACGGATGATATATACCATATGCAAAGCGCGACTGATCGACAGTTTCGAAAAGTGAATTTAGCACGGACACACACCAAAAAGCGATTTATCGACTGTGTCGGAAAATGGATGTGCCTACGTAGTGCTACATCCACGTTTGGCGCGGATGCTAGCCCAAATATCGGTCCTACGAAAAAGGCTGGGATGGCCGCTCTCAGGTTTCTCTCTGCCATAACCATGCACACACAAAAAGCCGAATAGTGCATACATCGTTTTACAATTTATTAGAGTTGTTCAATATTGCTTAGTAATATATACAAATGTCAAGTCGCAAACTGCTAGCGAACGTGTTCGGACGTGTTTCGTCCCAACGATATTTTTGAAGGGTTGCTGATGCAACTTTACATTCTGAAGATATAATTTCTTGAGTTGTGTTGTGATAATTCTTTCTCCTTTGTGGTGTTTCGCAGTCTTCCGTGATGATTGGAATTAGAAATGAAGTAACTTCGCAGTAGATAAAAACGATTAAAAGAGAGAACCTACAAATATATTGTCCATGATCGTAACAGCTCTGGATTAGGAGCTGAGTACCAAAAATTCTACCTTACCTTACCTTACATATATACACAATATATGTAATGTGTACACAAATTACAAATTAATTATTGAGGTTATTTGTACTGCCTTAAATAAAATTGTGTAAGACACGTGCAAATGTGATCATGGCCTCGTTACACATAAATTGTACAGTTAATGATACCACAATACAGTTTTTTTCATTAATTGAGAGATTGCTTTCGTTAACTAGCACAAAGCTCAGCGATAAGAAACAGATCAATGGATATTTAAAAGATCTCAACGAGCTGGATTACAGATGCCTCGATATTGTAAACAATAACGTAAGAGTTTGATATTTTTGTGACGTTTTCTTTTATAAGTATTTTCTGTTAATTATATCTCCATCTATTTTATTGTCAGTCTGTTGAAACTACATTTTGATCATCTATTTTCAGGCGGTGTTATTGTTAGTGAATCAACTTTGCGCAGCCGTTCTACCTACAGAAACATCTTTAGTCCGAAACATTTCTAAATTTCTACACAATATAACTCAAAACAACATCAAGCTTCATGGCCGGACATTTGCAACTTGCAAACGATGGATCTTAGAAGCATTGGAATTTTCTGATCCATTAGCACAAGTTGATGTGTTAATCGCTATAAAAAGTTTTTTACATTTTGGATATTTTGACGATATCAATCATGTTGGTACATAATTTCTTTCAAGTTATCAAACTAAATTATTTTATTGTTAAAACTAAACAATTGCTCTATGTTTCAGCATGTACGTCTGTTACTCAGAGATAAGGGTTTGTTAATGAAACATTTAAATCCGCTATGTAATCCATGGTCTGAGATCAATTTTCACGCACTTGGATGTTTAGAAGAAATTGTAGTAAACAACAATAGCCCCTTGGCAGACGAACTTACATGTTTGATAAAAGATATAATTTTTAAGATTCTATCACTCTTACCATATCACAGTGATGGCAAACTTTATTATAGTAAAGTATGTAATTTAGTTTCTATGCAATTGAAAAATTTACTTCCTTACACATATATGTTTATTTACGTATTTACAGATCGTGAATTTATGTTTGCACATTTTGAATTGCATGATTTTCGAAAAAATGATTCCTAATTCTCCCGATTTTGTTGGAGAAATATTAGGAGTGGTGCAAGCGTTTCTATTTTATGGCATCAAAGGTTATTCAGTCGTGAGACCGCAATTACTTCGTCCAGCTGCAATGAATCTCCCAGAACGTGTTCACGTGGTTCCCAAGTGCAGGAATCTTAAAAATCATAAAGCAAAGCCCAAGAAGACATCGGCTAAGAAAACTACATCCGACACAGGAAATAATGTTCTCCCAGAACATACGGGAATTCCCAAATATTCCAGTGATTCAGATACCTCAGATACAGAAATTAATAATTCTGTCCATATTGATTCCAAAGTAAGATTGGGAGCTGTACGTTTACTGCAGACTCTCATAGAAATCACGCAGAGTAGAGAGATTTTCGGGTACTGGCCGCAAGTCGTAGCTACCGGCTCACGAAACGACGCACGAGTATTGACAAGAAGTATATTGGTTGAACCTGTGTCTAAAGTGCGGCAAAACGTATTGAGTACATTAACCGAGCTGCTGATAGGTGCTAAACCATTTTTGATACACGCCGAAGACACCAATCACACTTCTTTCATCACATTCTTCGGCACAGTGTGTTTAATGGTCAAAGAATTGCATTTTACATTATCATTAATTTTGCTCGCTGAAAAAAATGTAGCTGTGTTGACGCACGCGTTAAAATGCACGGCAGCTCTTGTACAGGGCACACCATACGAACGATTGAAACCAGGTTTGGCCCCCAAATTAGCTAGGAATTGTAAGCCACATATATTTCATAAAGGTATATCTCACCTTTATTATTTCAGATAATTTTAAAATTACTATTTTTCATTACAGTTTAGTTGTTTTCTTAGATCCGACTGTACGAGTTGCGGCACTATCCATTTTTGAAGCATTTGCCTCAAACGAACCTATCACTCCGGAAATATTAAACATATTAGCTAAGCAAACTGTAGGTGGAACAGAATCGGAAAGATCGCAATTTGAAACTGGTTCTATGAGTGATGTTGGAACGGAAGAAGAGGAAATAGATATTGAAGATATTGAAAATTCGACAAATAGCTGTAATGAGATCACATCAATATCAAATGAAAACATTTGTTTGCTGATTCGCATTTGCTTAGAGAATATATCCAATAAGGTATTATGTGATTTAAAGTTTTTTTTTAAATTAAAGCAGGTCGATTGAAAAATTAACGTTTACTCCATTTTAGTCAGTTAATACACCTGTACGACTTCAGTCTTTAAAACTCATGGGGAGGCTAGCATTTAATACAAGAAGCCTTGTGTATCCTCATTTGGAGAAAGTGACGACAACTTTAGTTTCAGTCATGAAGGAATTGGAAGGCCAAGTGATATTGCACGCATGTCGGGTTTTAGAGATTATGTCTGGTTGTCTCGCAAATAACGAGACTTGTGGCAATGGTATAATATTTTGGAACATTATATTTGAACCTATGGTATCACTCGCTCAAACATCGCAGACCATATTGCGAGAAGCTGCTTGCGATTGTTTAGGTAGCATCAGTGGAAATGTATTTACACAATTATCGGTAAGAATAATTGGAATAAAAAGGAGTATAATCACATCAATTTTTATTTTACTTTTTTTTCAAAGTAATTATATTTGAAATGTATTTGTTAAAAAATATAACATTTATATAAATTAAATATTTTTTTATGTATTTGTAGTTTTTCACTTGTGTTTATTTTCATTTTTATATTTACAGAGGCAAAGAATTATATTAATAATTACTATACTGTTTGGAGCAGTTCGCGATGAAGAAAATGCTGTAAGGGCAGCCGGCTTACGTGCATTAGGAATGTTAGTAACTTTATCGGCATTGGAAAATGATACCGGCTTTCTCATGGATCTGGCTGATACAGTTTGTTTAGCTTTTGAGGACAAAAATCTTGGCGTTCGTGTGAAAAGCGCTTGGGCATTGGCAAATTTGTGCGACTGTCTTTCCAGGCAAAAGTTGGTTTTTAAACTTTTTTCCTTTTTCTTCTCTATGTGGTATGTTTTCTCTTATATATTTTTTTATATCTTTTTTCAGACAGCACGAAGAGGTAGAACCATTTCGTTTAGAAGATTTATTACCCAAATTATATCATGTAAGCGTCAAAGCTGCAAAAGACCATGATAAAGTAAAGTGTAACGCCGTCAGAGCAATTGGAACAATTTTATATCTATGCCCACAAAAGCACATACTTTCCGATACGACATTAGGGCTGGATGCACTTATTAAATGTGCTATTTTAGGAAACGATATGAAAGTAAGGGAAAAGTTCTGATAATTTTAGATTTGACTTAGATGTGTTTATATTTGATATGTTTTATAATTCTAAGTAATATATCAATAAAATAGAATATAATTAGATTTACTCTATAAAATAATATAAAATGCGCAAATAGGTTTAATAGTCCCTATTATCATTTAAGATCTAAAAAAAGGGGTAGGTGTTATTGGGATTTAAATTCAGGACCCTTACTAATCGCTTGCGTTAGCACACAGCCATCATCCCATTTATTGCAATAAAATCAAATCTTTTATTTATAACTTTTTTTTATAGGTACGGTGGAATGCTTGTCGAGCCTTAGGGTTGGTTTTGAGCCACGATCCAGATGTAATATTACCACCTACTTGGAAAGTACGTCCTTGAAAAAAAATATGATCAGTGAGTTTATCTTGTGTATATGTATAAAACCGAATATTCTTCTAGGATCAAGTATTTCCAGAACTTTGCAATCTGATATGTAATAGTCCTAATTTTAAAGTGCGTACCAACGCTGCATGGGCATTATCTTCATGTAACTATTACGGTAAATACACTGTAATGTTGTGGAAAAGTATTGTATTAGCATTTGAGAATGCTCAACATGTCCCAAGTTACGTTGAATATTCGCATCGAGACGCACTGATTCAACAAGTAAGAATGTTTGTTTATACAATATTTATGGATTGTTATTGATTAACATAGAATATATATACATATATACACTTTTATTATTTAATAAATTACACTTTTTAGTTGTGCCTTACTCTTAGTCGCGTCGCTGCCTGTACAGAGAAATCTGAACTGCAAAATCTTTGGGTCGAAATTGGCGATCATGTAGAAGAAATTTCCAATTTTATGAAACAGTTTCAGGTGTGTATTACATAAAATTATATATTATATAAAATATAGATTAGGATGTAATTTTATAATTTTTATGTATTGAATCTTATAGGAAACCGTTTTGCCCGAAAAGCTGGGAGATTTAATTAATGCAAAAGCCCAATTGGAACAACATGCAAGGAATATATCGAGTTCGGTTGAAGAACGACAAATCGCTCAATTTTTGGCAAATATATTCGACAAAACTAATCGCTACGATAATTTAGATGCCATTAACTCTACAATGTAAATTTGTACAACTAAAACGATAAAAAAATATAATGCAACACGTTTTCCAACGTGTATAATTTTTCCAACTATTTACCAGAATTTACAATTTTTGCTAATAGAAAAAGAGGCATCTTCATAATGGTCTGGATATCTAAGAGATACATGTGTAAAGAAATTATTTTAACATTCTTCATAAAAAAAACAACATGAAACATGCTATATAGAGTATATATACTATAGTATAATATACATATAATTCTAATCACGGATAAGTAAACTAACATTTGATTACACATATATTATATAATCCCGAATTCAACAAGAGAAGCATCAGAATATTAATACACAATGTCATGTGCCATTTTCACATTGAACGTTTTCACTTGATATCTCAGATGGTGTCTTTAATGCATCATCTTGACTTTCTCCCACAGGTGACGATTCCTTCTCTGTTGCCTTTCCTTCACTTTCACTCGCAGACACGCTTTTAGGACAATCGTCATTTTCTTCAGTCACTTCACTACTTTCCACAGTCTTAGTTTCTTCGTCCTCATCCGAACTGTCGGTTTCGCTGGGCTTCTCATCCACAACAATGTTGTCCTTCTTACCTCTCATACGTTTCCTCAACTTACGTCCCTGTTTCTTCTTCAATCTCTTAGCACGTTTCTTCGCTGTTGCCTCCTCTGCCAATTTCTTGTTCTCTTCCAGCTTCTGATGATATTCGTCGTCCAAAAGCTCCTACAATTTTGACAAGAGAAAAACAACTTTAAAACGGAAAAAAAGATTGATTACCGATAAGAGACTCTGTGTATGTTACATAGTTGTAACAACCTTATGTGCTTTCTCCTGAATAAATTTCTGTCGCGCGTATTCCTTGCGTCGTAGATGTCTGTACACGTGAAACTCTCCACTGCCCGCTCCGGCACTGCTGCCCATTACGTTACGAACGAATTCCGGTACAGAGGGGGTATTCTTAGCCTTTGGACGTTCCGGCAGTATAATCGGCTTATCCTGTACAATTAACGGCGCGAATTAACATAAATTCCGATCCGACAACACATCAGATCCTTAATGCAGGTACTTACTATGTTCTTCATTAGCTTCATTAGCTTTAATCTTTGCAGATCCACGGCCGTTTTCGGCACCACAGGCTTTTCTTCGTCCTTCTCCTTGTCATCCGACATCTTTTTCACCTCGTTAACGTGAAAAACTGAGTGAAAAAGTTTGGCGATTATACTCTCTTGTGTAAACTTTGTGTTTTTCTCCAGTCTCCAAATTTGTTGGTTAGGTTCGCCGATGGCAGACCGCGGTCAAGCAACTATATATAGATAGACTTCCTTCAGATCTTAAGCCTGTGTCAGACTACACATCGAAGATTGCGAGTTGATGATTAGATTTTGATCAATCCAAATTAAACGGATTACAATTGAACTTATCCGATAAAATTCTAATCCTATGAGGGGCGCGTTTGCTTCGTGCATTTCTCGACATGAACGATTTTTGAACATTCCCGCTCAATCACGCGACTGCCTGATGATCGAATAACTGCCGACTGTTATCGATTGCAAGAGACAGCTGAGTATTTAAAAAGCATTGGCTGGGTTAGCACAAAGAGACGAGCAGAAATTCTGAAATAATTCTTACGAACTAGGTATGTGCCTGATGTGCGATACCTTTTAATAATGAGAGTGCGCTCTTTCTTAGATCGTCGTGAGAACTGAGAAAAATCACAGGAACGCGAAGTATAACTATCATTGTATTTGCAACCTAACCTGCACGCCTGTTCGTTCACTATGTGAAAGATACTCTGTTTTACGTAAAACTGATAGCTCCCGCCGACTTGTCTTTATGATAATGATAATTAAATTCACATGTTCTCTTTTATAAAGACCGCGAAACAAATTTATGAAGGTATCCTAATTTACGTATTACCAAAATTTTAGATGATACGCATACGTATATTTATGGAAGATACCGATGATAATTTGATGATGGATGACTCAGTCGTGGCAGTTTCACACGTTCCACCTTCACCCACGGTAATAGACGTTATCGATTTAACTAAAGAATCACCGTCAGGATCGGTCAGACCTTCCAGATCACGTCAGAGAAATGCCGAAGGTGTTTCTTCCACGCATGGTGCAACCGTTAGCTCAGACCGTCGCTGCAGAAGACCCCTGTCTCCTATATTTTTAGGGAATACTCAAACGTTCGTACATATCATGCTTATTTTTCAACGAGGAGCAGATAAAGAATTTATTCTATGGCTAAAAATATCATTTCAGGAAAAGGCCTAGAAAGGAGAGAAGAGTGCCTTTTGCCACAAGCTCAAATGAAATCTTAACCCTTGATGATACTATCAAAGAAGATGACAAATGTTACACGATTGATTCGGACAATAGAGAAGCAATACCTTTAAAGTGCCCAATATGCTTCGAGCAGCTAACTTCCAATCTAAAACCTATTACCACTCGTTGCGGACATGTATTTTGCACAGAATGTTTGGATTCATTTATTCGTATAAATAAAAAATGCGCGACCTGTAAAGCACCTGTAACATTAAAATCTTGTACTCGTTTATATCTTTAACTATTAACTATTATTAATGAACTATTTTATATGATTTCTATATTATTTTTTTAATATTTCAATATGATTTTATTTGTATATAAGTTAAAAAGTACTATAAACTTGTTTCGATTCTTTCTTTACTTCAGAGAAGTGTTTTCTTCGAATATTTTTATCAATTACAGAAAAACAAACCTAATGTACATGTTCCATTAATTTGTATCTTATTGTTAAATTTATTTTGTTTCTGGATATAAAATAATTATAATATTTCAAAAGGTTAAAAATTGCTTATTTACAAATTTGTTTGATTTGAACAATTTTTTCAAAATAAAGTGATAGAAATTAATTCATTACTGATTGGTTTTTATCATTTTTATTAAAACAATTTTTTAGAGATATAACAGTTAAAACATTGAAATGTATATGTATAATAAATTTATAATAAATTTTCTATCAACACAAAAATATTTCTTCATATTTATATATACGTACATAAAGAGAGAGGGAGAGAGGAAAGAAACAAATACAAATAATCTTTTTAATCAATTATTTTATAAAAATCTTACAAGATGAAATACAGAAAATTTTATGGCAAGCAATATGTCTTACTTATCAGAAGCAAGCTGTCATATTTGACATTTCCTTAAGTTAGTTTCATGTTTTATGTAAGTTTATGATAAAGAATAAAAATTTCACAGAATTGTTATCATATCTGAGCGCACGAAATTTTGCCATTACAATTGGTAAATTTTAATCGCTTATAATTTGAAGAATATTATAGCTTCGACATTTTTGTACTAGGATTTTCGTCTCTAAATTACTTTAAGAATATGTCTTTAAAAGGAAATGCGGTAGTGGTGGGACACCCTGTATATTTTAGTTACACAGAAGTGATCATAATAGAGGTATATACTTGACTATTTACGTTAACTGTTTATGACTTTGAAATAGCAGTTTGTTTTCAACATTTTCAATGTTTTAAAACGATTATTTTTCATTCTTTACATAGACACAGCAAGATGATTTTGTTCAAAAGTAAAATCTATTTTAAAGAGGTGTAGAGAGTTTTTTTATATTTTCAGAGAAGAGTAAAAAAAAGTTATTTCAGTTATTTAGTTATTGACATATTATTAAATGTTCTACTAAGTAATAGACAAGAAAAAAACGTTCTACTAAGTAATAGACAAGATAATTGATAAATAGGTACATAGATTGACAATATCTGGCGTAGAATATGTATCTATTTATACAAATTTTAAAGCCACAATACAGAAAAAAATGACACGTAACGCTATAATATACATAAGAAGAATTTAAAACAATTTAACATTAAAATCAAGTTTATTAGATATCAATAGAAAATTGTCTGTCATAATTTTTAAAATTATGTATATATAGAGAAAATTTTCCATTGATATCTAATAAATGTATATATATTATATAAATGCAAGCAAGATTGTTCAATATCAAATATTTAACAATATCTTGTTCGTTAAGCAACAATCTTTTTGTTTTTTTCGTACACATTTACATATCTATATATATATATGCACACAAGTCAAATTACTATTATAACTATTAAGTATCATCGGCAAAAAATATACAATTTCAATCGACAGTAATGGTAAAGACATTATAGATATATAATTGTATGCACATCCCCCTTATTTTATATTCATTAAAATTTAAATTTTCTGTATTAAAATGTAAAAAATGTAAAAAATATATGTGGTCGCTCATTATGTTATTAATGCATAATGCATCCGATGTATTATTCTGTATAATTAATCAATCTAGATTCATTTAACTGTGTGATGGTAGAAATATCTGTAGTTTGTTGGAGCTTTTCTAATGACGGAACAGGATTTAACGTCACTTCCGGTTTTGTTTTTCGTCTGTGTCGATAAATCAATTTTATTATAAATAGAATTGTTAAAGGTACCGGTGTCATCATTGCGGCAGCTACAGGAACCACTAAGAAGAAAACGTTTAAATTAGACGATGACGATAATGTGCGTACACATAGTCGCATAGACTCACCAGTAGTTAGATCGTCAGAAGGTGGTTTCAATGTAAGTCGTAACAAAAGGATGGCTACGCCCGTATTTTGAATACCAGTTTCAATGGCAATCGCTCGTATATCAGCTCGAGATTGTTTACAGATATACGCTACTATAAAACCAAACGTAAAGCCCAACCAAGGTAGACTCAGTCCCGCAATTATAATCTGTGATGAAAGAAATAAAATTATATTCTTACGTCTTTTTCATAGATTTGTAAGAAAGATGTGAAAAGATATTACCTTCCACGAAAATAATTGGAACATATACAAATTAGTCGTAATAGCGAATATAATAATAAATAAAATTAAGATCACAGAGCAAGGTTTCATTATTCGGACTAATGTTTTCGATATTCTTGGAAACTTTCTTTGGATGAAAAATCCTATGGCCAGAGGAATTAAGAGACCGGCCACGAAATAGCCAATTTGACCATAGGGAACAGTAATATCTCCTTGTGCGAAAATATATCTGCCCAATGTGAAGACCCAAAATGGCATCATACCTATGAAGAGTAGCAAAATTACATATATACACACACACGCACACACACACACAAGAAATATTTTCATGTGACATATTTATTACTTACCAAATGCAGCAATGGTACCTAAAGTAGTCATGGCAATTGAAAGATTCAGATTGCCATCAAGTAGC